>JAJKFI010033086.1:0-57834 GCA_029204185.1 Lerista edwardsae
TACCTCTGACTCGGGAGCAGAACATGGGCACAGCTACCACCACCCCCCTCAAATTAAGCTACTACAGTTTTAAATTGCCGTGGTGAGATTTTTGCCAGACAAGCCCTGTGTCAGTGTGACGGTACCGTTTCAAGTTCACCCTCAGACCTGGGCAAGAATCATCATACTGCGCCGTCTTGTGGCCTTACTTGGTGACCAAGCTGCGGTCCTTCCTGTGGCTCTCTGCTCCGGGTTTGTCCCGCTCTGGCTCTCCTTTTTTGGATGCTGCTTTCCGGGCTCTCTTGTTGCGGGCCTTGCTGATGGTGGCAGCACAGTGCTTGGGCAAGAGCTAGTGGATGTGAAAGATACAGTCACAAGGGTGCTAAAGAGTCCCTGGCACAAAGCACGGGGTTATAGGGGGGTGGTGGTTAAGAAATTGGAAAACGCATTGCAAGGAGAAGCTGTGCTTCCACAACCAGGCATGGGACCCCAGGTGCATGCTGGGCATTATGATGAAGTCAACCCCCATCATGTAAGTCAGCGAGTTAATAAACTGCCTTGCATGGCAGTCACCAGTGGTATCAAGGCCCACAGGCCAGATGTGGCCCACAGAAGGTATTTATCCAGCCAGCGTGATAGTCAGGGTCTCCCACCATCACCACCAGCTACTGAGCTGTGCTATCACTACTAAAAGGATGACATGCTTGATAATTGGGCTCTCCCATATCTTGAAAATATGATCGAGATTTGCACATTTCCTCTCCTGTCATTTGCTGCTAACGAGTTCCTAAATGAGAAAAGAGTGCTTATTTCTAGTCATCACCTGCCTAACATCACTTCCTCCCGCCAGCTGATGTCATGTCATGAATGCTATTTGGGTAGATGTATGAAATGAGTTGGACACTCCTGCTCTAAACCATCCTGTATGTTCTCCTGCCTCTATAGTTGCTGTCTAGTATGCCAGTATGCCACATGTAGGGGTAGACTGCTAGACGACACAGAGCTGCCCAGACCTTTTCATGTACACACATCACTCTTTTCTGAATGACCAAGTGGATGGGTAATGTTTGGTTCCACAATCTATGGTGTCTTTTAGATATTCCAAAACCAGCAGAGAAGTTGTTGGTTTTTTCCCCTGCAGTTAATCCCACAACACAACTATACCATTTAAAAGGTCCGCCAACTACATGGCTTGAATAGCACTGAGTTCCAGGGAGTCGCTGCCTCTTTCTCCACCCACTTCCTGCCCCAGCCTCAACCTGCATCTGATGCCCACTCCCCACTGCTGCCGAAGAACTTGGCTTCTCACCTGCTCACTCAGTTTGCACTGTTCGGCAGAAGCATCCAGGATGCAAGTAGTAGCCTGTCGAGACATCTCTTCCAGGAAGGCGCCGCATATGCCCAAAGCACCGCCTCGCAGGTGAGGGTACTGTGAGGGGAGAGAGGCGCCTGAGCTCACTGCACCCTCTGAGACTCACATGCTGCTCACATTTCTTCTAGTTCACTATCACAAAAGTCAGGGCTAGAAGGTGGCGTGTGGCAGGCCCATTTTTGTTGCAGCAGCCTCCAGCACACTGACAATTAAGCTTAGCGCAATGCTACAAATGTAAGCAATGTATGGCTGTGAGAGCTGGACCATAAGAAAGGCAGAGCGCCAAAGAATAGATGCTTTTGAATTATGGTGTTGGAGAAGACTCTTGAGAGTCCCCTGGACGGCAAGGAGATCCAATCGGTCAATCCTCCAGGAAGTCAAGCCTGGTTGCTCCCTGGAAGGACAAATCCTGAAGCTGAAGCTCAAAGACTTTGGCCACCTCATGAGAAGAGAGGACTCTTTAGAAAAGACCCTCATGCTGGGAAAGATGGAAGGCAAAAGGAGAAGGGGGCGGCAGAGGATGAGATGGTTACTGAAGCAATGTGTCACTGAAGCAATGAGCATGAAATTGGGCGAACTCCGGAAGCTAGTGGAGGACAGGGAGTGCTGTGGTCCATGGGGTCGCGAGGAGTCGGACATGACTTAGCGACTGAACAACAACAACAAAAAATGTAAGAGGTACAATGTAGACTAACCCTTGGAGGGACATGGCCCAAGGGGCTAGATGTGCTGTGTGCCAAGAGGAAGACAGCGGCAATATATTGAACTCCTTAGGTTGAGATGTGGGCACCAAGAAGCGGGTGTCCCACATAAGGAGCATCGTGATCAAGGCTCCCACTACCTTGAAATCTAAATCCTGACACACAACTATAAAACATTTTGCTTCAGCTGAAACTAAGATCCTCAGGGTAAGGTTGCCAGCTTTTGAAATTACTTCAGTAACTGTGCCTTTAACAGCAGCATGAGGTGGAGACACAAGCATGACCCTGGCTAGCTAGGCAAAGGCTAGTTGTACTCCTCCTACATCTAGCAGGGAGAGGGAAATTGCCCTTCATTCACAGAATTCTCAAGGCTGCATGGGAGGGACAGCCCTATGGAACTATGGAAAACTGCAGAATGTAGAGCTGGGTGAAGAACGCAGCTTCCAGAGAATTTTAACCCTTTCTTTCTTTCTTTTTTTAAAGATATGATTCTAGTTTTAAGTTTGCAAAGATATGCTCAAAAATGTGTACTGAAATCTTAAGTGCAGAAGGGGCTGAGTTTCCAAGCCCTGTAAAGCTCGCTTCCCTCTTCCCATGACGAACAAAACCATGAAAAATTGTTTCAATAACAATGTTAATTCTGTGTGAATTTTGAAAACATCCAAAATAAGACAAACTCGGCCACTTTGGTTGGTTTGCACAATTCATGCAGGGTATGCAATTCTGTTTGGGTCCAATGCAGGTGTGTGCATGATGGCAGAGTCCTTTGGTCTGGCTGCTGGAAGACCCAGTGGGGAAGATGGCCCAGAGAAGAAAACAGGCCTGGACATATTGCCACAGTCCCAATGGGAGGAAAAAACCAACAGCAGCCCACTAGGCAAGGAGAAACATCGTGCTGTTGCCAGAGTAATTGGAATGCTGCCTGCAGCACCAAAACAGCCAGCAGTACTGCCTAGGTAGGTGACTTTGCTCCCAGAGAGAAGTCCATAGAGGGAGCCAAAGGAGTGGAGAACAACCTCTTCTATTCTGAAGCCCCTCTCCTCTCCAGTCTGTGTGCATGGCTGTCTTGCTCACACATCTCAGAGTGCATACACCCCAGACTACAGGGCCATTACTCCAAACTCAATAAGGACATCTCAGGTTCTTTTGATTGTCCAAAGTGTTTCTGCCAGCTCCTCCAGCTTCAGCCGTGCCTTCATCCCTTCCCCATCACAGTCAAATGGATACTCACCTCCTCTGGGCACAATGGATTGACAGCATTGCTGAAGCTGGCACACAGAAGTGGGAAAGCAATGGCATAACGCAACATAGAAGGTTCTTCCATGGTAGATGTAAACAATTTCTCCATGAGGCGCACGTAGAAACTGCCAAAGGAACAGCAACATCAGGAATAAAGACATATGGGCACAACCAGCTTCATGTATATGCTTTGCTGTACTGACAAGTGCTGGTATAAACTTTATAGTCAGAGCGTTGGCTCATCATCTAGCCCAGGCTACTGTGACCTCAATGATTCTCTAATATCTCAGGTAGAAAGAGGTCTTTCCCAGGCTCAGTCTATATTCAACGGGATGCCAAGGTGCTATTTGTTCTGAAAATGAATGATTCAGAGGACGTGTCAGCATCACTGAGCTTGGGGAAAAAAAACAATATTATGCTAAAGCCAGAATAGTTCCATGAACTGGTAAAAGAACAAAAAAAACTTTTTTTGCAAAGTATACAAAGACAACATAGATTAACTATGCAAAATCATGAACTCATTTATGTCAGCCTGCTACTGCCTTGCACTTTCAGCCCAATTCTGTCAAGACAGCGGATGGGTTCCCTGTAGCCCTCAAACCTGTCTGCATTGCTTTCCATCTCCAGTACACACCAAAATATGGAGAGGTCAGATGTCTCCACCAGCAGCTCCTCCACCGAGTCCAGCATCTTGGTGTGGAAGACAATGAGATTCATCACCTTGGCAATGTCATGGTTCTCCCGTAGTTGCAAGGGGGCCTTCAGGACACTGGTGTATGCCTGACATGAGTAAAATGAATACCTTTGGTGAAAAAGAAGTCGTGCTTGCTGACACTGCATCCTAAGTAGTCTGGATAGGACACGATTGCTAAACAACAATGCACTGGGACTGACTCACACATGAATCGATATAATTTGATGACTCTCAACAAAATGTGTGAACTATCTCATTTTGAGATGGTGAAATATCTCATTTTGAGTAGTCATTCAATGACACAAAAGATGTGAGTAATCTGTGGTTGGTCATTCACACATATGCAAGTCACTACCAGATACCAGAGTCAAGCAATGGTGAACATGCAGGTGTGAACGGTCCCTCAGGGTTGCCATTAGGAAGACAGGCTGATCTTAGAGCACACAGTAATACGAATAGAGAAGCTACCCAGGGAAGTTGTAAAGTCCTCTTCATCTAAGGGTTTCAAACAAAGGCTGGGCAGGCAAGTAAAAGCAAAGTTCAGAAGGTATATAAATTGTGTCGGCTGTTGTCAGCCCAGTGCTAAGCAATTGATGTGGCCATCCATAACCCAGAGTCCATAACTCAGGGACCCATATATAGCTACAAGCCACTCTCACCATGAGAACAGCTTGACTCTCTTCTCCCAACAATAAGCAAAGTAAGCTGGAGGAGGAGACTGTGATTAAATGTTCAAGGAAGGAGGACCCTCTGGTCTCTCCTCTTGTTCTCCTTTGTGGCTGATTTTGCCCATTTCTCTCCCCGCCCCCTGCACAAAATTCTATGGAACGCTAGTTACTGAGGAGAGAGAGAAGCAGAAATAAGCAAGGACCAGCCAGCAGTTCCTCCTTTCCTGTACTTTTAACTAAGATCACTGTTCATTTTCTCTGCCCAACAGCTTAGAAAGCCTTTTCAGGGCCCAATCCTATGCGGGCCAGCACCGGAAGCAAGCCCTGACCATAGGTGCTGGTGTCAGAAAGTACTGTAAGGCACTTCTAGTACCAGCGCTAAGAGCTTATCGCAGGTGCCAGCCCAGCACTAGGTCTGAGCGCCTGAAGGAGCTCTTGTGGAAGGCAAGTTACACAGCCGCTGGTGGTGCACATTTTCCAGGTGGGCAGGGAAGGCGGAACTGGGCAGGGGGAAGGGTGAGATTGGCAGTGGCCTCTGCTGCTAGATCCTAACCGCTGTGTCAGGCCGCACAGCCCGACACAGAGGCCCTCAAGTCTGCGCTAGCAAAGTAGCTGGCGTAGACATGAGGAGGCCCATTGGCAGGCCTGCACATTTATTGTTTGGCTATTTGGCTACCCCTACTCCTATGGTAGCAGGCAGCTTAGATTGGGTTGTGTGGAGGCAGAACTGGGATGCTTTTGCAACATGTGCTCATGTGCCTTCCAGAGATCTTTGGGCAGGGTCTTAAGACTTAAAAAATGATCGGCATTTTTAATTCTTAGTTTCTAATGGTTGTAATTTTATATTAGTTGGGATCCATTGGGGCCTGCTTGTTTTTAACTGTTTTATGTTTTAATTTTTTTTATCTTATTCTCCGTTTCTATTTTTAAATGCTGTAAGCCTCCTTAGGTACTTCAATACAGGACAGAAAGGCGGGATATAAATTCTATTAATATTAAACAGCAGTATTTAGCAGTCCTAGTGGATAGGGCTGTACTGTACTGTATCACAAGAAGGGAAACAGCACACAAAATCAGACTGTAAGGAATCCCAGTGCATATCCATCTTTACCACTATGTTGCTGGGGGATGGGAAAAAAGAAGTTGTAAAACCTAACAGGGTATTTTACCTGTAGTCTAAACCAATCCAGTCGTAGCCCAGTGAAATCAAACTTCTCCTTTTCTTCAACTACAGATGAGAAAAAAACGGCATCAATACAGTTCAAACAACTAGAAAGAACTTCTGGGATCTCTCACTAGCTAAACTTTGCTCATTTGGGCAAGAAAAACCCTTGAAGTGGAAAAAAACAGACCTTCCTATCCCCCCCCCCTCAGACAATTTTCCTCAGTTTTGATCTCTCCAGAAGTTATGAATAGTTCCTTTTTTTTCCTGAAGGTAGCAGGCTCACCTGCATCAACATCTCAAAGTGCACCAGCATCTCATCAAATTCACACATGCCCTTGAAAACATATGAACCTCAGTGGTCAAACCTGAGAAGCCAGAGGGGACTTGAGCAGAGCTCTTTTTGGTCAGGGAATTGTGCTCTTTGCCCCGCTATCATCGATGACACAAGCAGAATTAATAAAAAAAATAAAACAAATCGTGCATATTTACATAATGTAGCCCAATAATAGAGTCTAGCTTTCCTTGGCACACCTGGAGTTTACACTTGTACAGAGATTAAATAGGTGTCTTCTGGCATATGCCTGCACACACACAGCCACCTCTGGCTGGCTGAATAATTACCTTGCTTGATAGTCAGGGATGAGAGTGAGCTCACAAAGGATGACATGATCACCGACTCCTCTTCAGGGCACACAGTCAGGTCCTGCCAGAGGCAACAGAGTCCAAAGAGATGTTGATGGCTTATTTTTATTTATACGGCTTATTTATACTGAATTTTCATGACTGTGGTTATTTAATGAATCATGTTGCTGGTTTAAAAGTTGTACATTGCTTTAGGTGTACTTTATTTGGACAAATAGCCAACCAATGAACGAATGACTAAATGAATGAATGAGAGTTATTCCAAACTGCCCCTTTTGTTCTTACAAAAGAAATTCTGAAATTTTTCAAAAAGACTGCTGAAATTCCTTCTGTCTTGTTATGCCTCCACAGCATATTTTCTTTAGAACATTTAATCTAGAAATTTCCTCTCTTGCTTTTTAGACTAATTTCTGCTACCAAATCTTACCTAGACTGCCACAGCGATGTATTTTCTGCATTGTTTTGTGACTTTGCCCAGGTGGCTCTTAGGTTAGACACAAAGTGTGCTGTTTCAGTGCTTCTCATGACCTCAGCAGACATGGTGTGAGAGATGCCTTGGTCAATGCAAGTCCCGACAGAAAAACTCAGCCCAAGTGCCCGTCAACTTGTTCTCAAGCTGGGGGGAGGTAGAACTCAGCGCCTAACCTGTCCCTCTGGAATAGACATGCTGCCAGGCCCAACTACAGCAAAGTAACTACAGGAAGTCACAAGGAAAGGGTGCCTGGAAATCCAGCCACACCCTCTACCTCACTAGACAAGACAGACCATAGAGCAGAGGTTCTCGAAGAATTTGAGAACTGAGGTAAGTGTGTGCGGGGAAGGGAGAAAGCAGTGACATCCCCAGGTTTGCACCACTGCTGGGGTGTTAGGGGCTTTAAATTTACTTCCAATTGAAGCACTGGTCTCCTGGGGTGTGTGTGTGTGTGTGTGTGTGTGTGTGTGTGTGTGTGTGTGCAATGAGCTGCACAGAAACCTCCACAGGACTCCCAGAGCCTTGTAACGTTGAAAAATAATGAGCGCGACCCATTTCCAGTTTTTAGTTATGAAACCGGAAGTGGGCTGCGACAGTGATTTTTCAACATCCCAAGGATTGGGGGGCCCTATGGAGGGGCCCTATGGGGGGGCCCACACCCCCAGGAGGCTAACACTTTGATTGGAAAGTAGATCGAAACCCCAGTTGCCCCCACTTCCTCTGCCTGTCAGCCACCCCAGTGGCTCTCATCGGAGGCCAGAACACTGCACAGAAACAGCAGGTTTACTTTATGTAACAATAAGGCATAATACTGCCTGATCTTTCTCCCTGTACATCTTCATAATTAAAAAGGCTAGAGACATATTTATGATGATGATGATTTAACAAACACCACATTCAGTTAAAGGGCCTGGAATATCTCTAGAAGAACCAGGCTGTCCCCCATTGGTACTGTCCTGAATATGTGAGGGGGAAAACACACATACACCAGTCCCTGAGGCAGTAAGTGAACAGAACAATTCTTAAGAACATTCAAACTTCAGATATTCAATGAAAAAGAAAAAAAAAACCTAACTAATCTAATAAAAGAACAAGAAACTTTGGCTCCTCGCCAGAACCAAGAAAAGCTAGTTTGAAGTGTTTCTGAACTGTTTTTCCAGGGCCAGGTTTCTAAAAAGGGAGGTCAAAAGTATTAAATATTCCTAAGCTCTTAAATTATCTTGCTAGAAAGTTCTGTCTGGTTAGGGCCTGGTCACCTCATGCAGACCTCACAAAGTAGTCTTTTTAAAGGAGGGGTCTTCTTCTTGTATGTTTTAAACATATCTACTTCATGTGCTGTCGTTTTAGTACTGTGGAAAAACAGCACAAACGGTATGCCTTCAATTCATTTCTGTGGGCCCAACATAGCCTTCAATATTTTAACCACATGGGCCAACGGCTGTCTGAGGAGCAGAGTGGCCACTTACTCTCGGATGCCATTGGCCAATTAAAAGACAACATCAGAATGAGGGCCGGGCCAGTGCAACCGCTAACTACCACTTCAGAGAGGGTGGCCTGCAGAGAGTACAACTTGTGGTCTGTTCTGGCACGGTTTCAACATAGACTGGTAGATATTTCTATGCTGATACAGCAAGGCCAGACTACCACTGCACAGTCTCTATCACCGCGCCTCTCAGAGATTCCAGAAAGTCATTCCACCACGTCCAGCTGAGCCCCTAATGTAGCAATGAATACTTAGGCCTTTGCTAGCATCTTAGCATGATGCCCATTGGAACCAAGAACCTGCTCAGTCCGCACACTACTGCACCATCTTTCTTCTCTTTTGCAGCTTCCATACCTGGATGATATCGCTGAGCACCAGAGCATCAAAGCGTGACAAGTACTGGACAAAGTAGCGCTGGATGGAGTTTTGGTACTTTCGGAGCAGGCTACGGAGCTTCTCCATCAGGAACAGCAGCTCAGCCAGGTGGCTATGGAAGACAATAGATGGGACTCCAGATGAAACATGACAGCTATGCGTACTCTTGTGGTTCATTTTAACTGGTTCATTAATACTTCCCAGTCCGATACAAACACAAAACACCCTGACCTTCCCAAGGCATTAGCTCTCCCGGACAAAACATTCCTGTCATAAAATTAATACATTCTATGTATAGAAGTGGCTGTCTGACGAGGCTTTACAAATAGCTGAGGAAAGAAGGGAAGCAAAAAGCAAGGGAGAAAGGGAAAGATATACCCAACTGAATGCAGATTTCCAGAGAACAGCAAGGAGAGATAGGAAGGCCTTCCTAAATGAGCAATGCAAAGAAATAGAGGAAAAAAATACAATGGGAAAGACTAGAGATCTTTTCAAGAAAATTAGAGATGTCAAAGGACAATTCCGTGCTAAGGTAGGCACAATAAAGGACAAAAACGGCAAGGACCTAACAGAAGCAGATGAGATTAAGAAGAGGTGGCGAGAATACAGAGAGGAACTCTATAAGGCCGATCTAAATGTTCCTGATTACCACAATGGTGCGGTCACTGAGCTTGAACCTGACATCTTGGAGTGTGAAGTCAAGTGGGCTTTAGAAAGCATCACTAACAACAAAGCTAGTGGAGGTGACAGCATTCCAGCGGAATTACTCAAAATCTTAAAAGATGATGCTGTCAAAGTGCTGCACTCCATATGCCAGCAAATTTGGAAAACCCAACAGTGGCCACAAGACTGGAAAAGATCAGTTTACATTCCAATCCCAAAGAAGGGCAATGCCAAATATTGCTCGAACTACCGCACCATTGCACTCATTTCACATGCTAGCAAGGTGATGCTCAAAATCCTACAAGCTAGGCTTCAGCAGTATGTGAATCGAGAACTACCAGACGTACAAGCTGGTTTCCGAAGAGGCAGAGGAACTAGAGATCAAATTGCCAACATTCGCTGGATCATGGAGAAAGCCAGAGAGTTCCAGAAAAACATCTACCTCTGCTTCATTGACTATGCTAAAGCCTTTGATTGTGTGGATCACAACAAACTGTGGCAAGTTCTTGAAGAGATGGGAGTACCAGACCACCTGATCTGCCTTCTGAGAAACCTGTATGCGGGTCAGGAAGCAACAGTTAGAACTGGACATGGAACAACCGACTGGTTTCAAATTGGGAAAGGAGTACGACAAGGCTGTATACTGTCACCCTGTTTATTTAACTTATATGCAGAGTACATCATGAGTAGGCAGGGCTGGATGATTCACAAGCTGGAATCAAAATTGCTGGGAGAAATATCAACAACCTCAGATATGCAGAAGATACCACTCTAATGGCAGAAAGTGGGGAAGACCTCAAGAACCTTCTGATGAGGGTGAAAGAAGAAAGTGCCAAAATTGGCTTGAAGCTCAACATTACAAAAACTAAGATCATGGCAACCACTCCCATCACTTCCTGGCAAATAGAAGGGGAAGAAATGGAAGCAGTGTCAGACTTTATCTTCCTGGGCTCCAAGATCACCGCAGATGGTGACTGCAGCCATGAAATTAAAAGACGTTTACTTCTTGGGAGGAAAGCTATGGCGAACTTAGACAACTTAATCAAAAGCCGAGACATCACCCTGCCAACAAAGGTATGCATAGTCAAAGCGATGGTTTTCCCAGTAGCAATGTATGGCTGTGAGAGCTGGACCATAAGAAAGGCAGAGCGCTGAAGAATAGATGCTTTTGAATTATGGTGTTGGAGAAGACTCTTGAGAGTCCCCTGGACTGCAAGGAGATCCAATCGGTCAATCCTCCAGGAAGTCAAGCCTGATTGCTCCTTGGAAGGACAAATCCTGAAGCTGAAGCTCAAGTACTTTGGCCACCTCATGAGAAGAGAGGACTCTTTAGAAAAGACCCTCATGCTGGGAAAGATTGAAGGCAAAAGGAGAAGGGGGCGGCAGAGGATGAGATGGTTAGATAGTGTCACCGAAGCAATGAACATGAAATTGGGCGAACTCAGGAAGGTAGTGGAGGACAGGGAGGCCTGACGTGCTGTGGTCCATGGGGTCGCGAAGAGTCGGACACGACTTAGCGACTGAACAACAACATGTATATTTCTGTTACTCCTTGTGAGCCTCATCATTTGGGGGGGGGCATTGTAACACTTTCCTCTGCAGTTTTTCTGTTAACCTTATAGAAGCTGCCAGACAGGAGGGTGTTACAAGTACCCCCCCCACTTCGACAAACACACATCCTGTAGGGAAAACAATCTCACTATCTCTAGATAAATGCAACTCTGGAAATCCTGTCAGGCATCTTTGAATTGTGTTCAAATTTTGTATTTGCTCTCCTGAACTCCAGTAACTTCCATATTTTGTACCAAAACATTGGCTTGTGCCTGCATTTTTACATTAACTTATGCAAAACCTCATTTTAAGTTGCTAGACATCTGATGGCACCAGGGTAGTAATGTGTATTTTTGCTGACACAACTAGCTGTGTTTATATACAGTCTGCTTGATTAAGAGGAATTCCCTTCATTCATCTCCAAGTTATCCATCCACACATTAAAACCAAACACACCAAGTTACACATTTATCCCTTGCATGTGGAAGCAACTCCAAAAATCCTTAAATATTAAGAGAATTTGACCAGCAAATTGTCAATTCTTGAGTGTCCATCACACTGCTCACAGAATTGCTGCCCATGGACAAGACAGCTAGACAGCTTATACCTTGCACTTTGAAACGCTTTACCTTCTCTCGCCTCCCCCTCCCCATTTGCCCTTCTCTCCTTGTCTTTAGTACTAGGAACCTTAAAATCCTTCCCTACAAGCCCCTTTTCCTGATTTCCATCAGATTTACACCAAAAGACACTTACACATTAGGCAGAAAGGCCAAAAATGCACCTGGCAACATGCAATGCAAAGACCGAAAGGGACAATCAAATCCCAGGAATTGCTCACGCCTAACAACTGCTTGTGCCTCCTTTGGACATTCTATGTGGAAAACATTGGGTTTTAGGGAACATGCTCAACACCTATTGACCAAGAGAAAGACATTTTGCCTCAAGCCATACTGACTGGTGACCCTGAAGACTTTTACCGTCCACCACAATGCAAGACTCAATTCAATGCTCACTTGTGAGAACATCCACACAATGCACCTTGTTTTACATACTGTAATCTGGATTGTGTAGGATGAGGTGGTGGATATTCCTACCTGCAGCACTACAGAATTTTCTAGTTCTCAGAACCTTATGGTGAGTTAGAATGACAGGACACAAAGGAGGACAGGGCTTCAGTTGTGCAGAGGAGGAAATTGTGGCAGATACAGCATGTATCGTATTGGGGCAGGAGGTATGGACAGATGGTTGAGATGTCGGTACTGCCTGAAGCTAAGTAGGAGAATCTGTGGTCTATTTTTGGATGGGAGACAGAATACCAGGCTACGACACGTTGCAGTACCTGTTGTGGCAGAACGGAGGCACTGGGGAGCTGATTAGCCAGTGTGGGAATATGTGAGAAGACCAGCCAGCAAAAGAACAGAGAATGACCTTGAGGATCTATCCAGGCTTGATTGCCTGCTGAAGCTAGACAGCACACAGTCAGAGGATAGAACCACATTGTGACCGCTACATCTGGGACTGAGGATTTGGTGAATCACAGAATACTGTATATTTGTAAAAAACATTTAAAAATGGTGGCTTAGACGAGCCTACCCACGTAAGCCACCTTGGACATTTGCTTCAGCATGGGAAAGGTGGGATATTAATTCTCCAAAGAAATAAATGTCATGCATAATAAGAAAAGCTGAGCCGCTAAAATCCCCCTTTGGCCCAACTATTAAGAGCTCCTTTGCATCTACTGGTCACCCAATATTATGTAGTTATGAATGGAGAGAGAGATGCAGAGGATTCCATGCTAGCTCTCACTCCATCCCCACTCCCCAGCCCTATTTCTGGAATCTCCCTGCCCCACATCATCACTACCTGTCAGTGAATTCTTCCGAGTTCTTGACCTTAGTGACATGCTCACTGTGCCGACACAGCCAGGTAACCTCATCACGGCAGAATGCCAGCGCCATGAAGACATAAATCACCTAATTGGAGTGGAAAAAAAGAGAACTTAAAAGACAAGCTACTTCGTTTCTCTCGCAGCTAGGCAGACAAGCTCAAGACATACCCCATTCATTTTCCCCAACCGTTTGGACGGTAACAGATAACCCATCACCATGTATTACTTTTTAAAAGCTCTACTCTACTGAATTCTGCATTACATAATAAAACACAGAAAATAAGGGGACCACTTATGCAAATTAATGTAATTTGTTAAAGGCACACTTAGTTCTGTTTCATATGTTCTTATGTTCATACGTTCTTATGAAACAGAACTAAGTGTGCCTTTAACAAATTACATTAATTTGCATAAGTGGTCCCCTTATTTTCCGAAGGCACACTTAGTTCTGCTTCATGTTCTTCCATATTTTGAAATTTTCTACATGACTGATGAAGGGCAAAAGGAAGATGGAAAAGGTGAAACCAAAAGGGTCAAAAAAGAGGGGGAAGCAGAAGAGCAAGAACTGAGCAATGCAAGTTACATATAAAGAAGTAGGAAGAGGGACAGACAATACAGACAACTGGCTAATCAGTGACCAAGACTATATTTATGTCCGAGCCAGGCATACATCCAGGCCAGGACAGACATACACATGCTCACACTTCCATTCCTATTTCCATGCACATTTGCACAGGTGTAGGATTAAGCAAAGGAACACACTTGCACACGTGTACACGGACAGGGTTTGCTTGTTGACATTATATTGTATATGGAAGACAGCTTTGTCACACATGGGTGGCTCTTTTCTCTTGCTCTTCCAAGGCAAACTCATTTTGTGTGTGTTTTACTGAGGATAAATCTCATGCTTTAAATAATCCTTCTGCCCGATACATCTGTAAGTATCTGCTGTACCCCGACAGTAATCTCCGGCTGGGCTGATGTCGTTGCAGTGTATGCTACTAAAGGTTATTCGGTTCTGTTCTCTTGCTCACCATCACGTCTCCCTCTTATACTTGCCTTTGGCCCCAGCAATCCTGGTTCATTGGCCAGGACGGACTCCATCTCCCGCACAGCATTCCTCAGGAAATTACGCCGGCCGCGATGCAACTGTCCACTGTCAAAAACACCAAACAGAAGAGATCACACATGAAGGCACCAGCCAACCAGGGCTGTCCCAAGACCTCCTGACACAACACATCCAGTCTCCCTTACCTGAAGATGCGTGAACCTCTACTCATCCTAGTCTCCAAAGTTCTAGCTCAGCATTTTCCTCCTCTCCATACTTTCCCCTCCTCTCTTCCTTTTCCAATCCAGGCAGTGGAAGGAGGAGCAGTGGAGGCAAGAGGACGGACAGAGGGGGGCACCCCCTATCAATCTGAAGCAATGGATTAAACTAGCCCTGCAGCCACCCCACACCCCTGCTGCCATGCCATAAATGTGCACCATTTCCTTGTGCCTCCCTAGTGCAACAGGACTATAGGGTATGAAAAAGAAGACAAACCAGAATAACTTTCCCTGGACTAGCAATCACTAGAACTTGGCAACGGGTTCTGTGTAATTGGAGCGATAAGATTTAGACCTTGTCTTCTAGTACTTGACCATCAAAGCAGGTTACAGGAGTTAAAAGTAAAAAAAAAAAACACATAACTTACAAATAACTAGAAGAATAAGGGCAGCTTGTAAATGGAAAGTAAGCCCATTCAGCTCCAGCAAAAAAAAAAACAACCCACTTAACTGAGTTTGCAGAAGAGGCATGCCACAAGCAGCTGGCAAATGGAGCAGAGTAGGTCTGGTTACGACAGGTAAAATGCCTGTGGCAGACAAAACAGGGCAATAGGAGATGCGCAGCAGACAGGGCCATAAGCAGGCCGAAAGAGGGTTGTTCATACCTGTGGGCCACAGCATGCTCTTTGCATTCCTTGATATCGGCTATACGCTTTCCGTAGCTGGAGAAAGAGATAGAAGGACGTAAGCAGACATGTCATGTAGCGGGTACACGGGGGTACGCATGTACCCGTTCCTAGGATTAGGGCTGGCCCCGCCCACTCGTCGACTCCGTCGGTGCTCTGCTCCGCCCCCTGTAACGTTTGAATTTCCTGCACGTTTGAGTTGCCTGCACGTTCTCAGAGCCAGGCAGGCAGGCAGTGGAGCGAGGGAGACTGACGGCAGCAGCAGCGTGAGCTGGTAGGCTGCCAGGGGCTCCCTCCCGAGGAGGCGCGGCGGTTCCTGGGGGCGGTTCCTGGGTTCCGGCTATGACCTCACTTCTAGTGGGCGGGCCCCGACACAAGTGCCAATCAAAAGTGAGTACCTGTTGCTAAATCATTTAGATGCCATTACTGGCGTAAGGATGCAGACCTCACCCCTTCACGACACAATGGTGCTGCACTGCTGCACTCAGTTGGTGAAGCCATCTTTGTGATGGGGGAGTTGAGGAATAATGGAATTAGAATGCGAAGATACAATGGAAGCCCCCCCCCCCCGTGGGACTGCCCAAATCAAGGCTCTGTGGGCTCGTACAGTTCTTAGGGTGACTGGGCAAAGGAGTACAACACTCTACTCCTGTACCTTTAATATTCGTACTTAAGTCAGAATTTCAGCACGTACTTTTTCTTGCCCTGTCAAACCTGCCTCATGTCTGAATGAAATGGCCAGGAATCCTTTGATTCTGATCCCTGGCAGTTTCTTTTCCTCCAGTGGATGAGGAGAAGGTGTTTGGCCCACATAACCTTCCCCAATGTGTCACTTACCCTTTGAGGCCACTGAAGGCCTCCTCAGTGACCTTGTGAATACAAAGCACTTCCTCCCGCACTAGAGTGATGTAGAGTGAACCACGGAGAGCTGCCCGCCATAGATCCAGGCAGCTCTGCGTCGAGCCCAAGCAGCTGTGGCACAGCATAAACCCAACTGAGGGAGAAGAAAGAAAGCCAATGGTCAACAATATGTGGAGACTGAGATTTAAGCAGAGGTAGAAGTTGGTACAATCGCCCATCATCAGTTCTAATTGTAACTCATTTAGTGTTGCCAGATTTTCACCTGAAGGCTGCACCTGTTTCCTTCAAAGCTCAACAGTGCCTAGTGATCACATGGTAGCTACACCTTCCATCCCACTACTCTGCTCACTCTCCTCTCCAATCTGCCACCGGACCAAAGCACAGAGTAATGCATACAGTTCTTGACCATGGAGAGCGAGAAACAGACGACCAATCATTCAAATACAAATATTTCTCTACCATGCACATGAACCGACTGCATTAACCGGGATCTTAAGAATAGCAATAAGCACAACACATGTCCTAATTACCCAGCTCCAAGCCACTGTCAATTATGTGTCTACGGTGTCAGTTAACTAATGCTGGTTAAACAGCAGTTTCTGTCACCATTCTTTTCAGACCATTAGTTCTGCTGTTATTGACAGATGTTAATTTGAATATTTATTATTATTGCCTGCCTGACGTGTTGAAGTGGTCATTAAGGCCTCTAAAATGGTGAAGTGTCACCATGACTGAAAGAAGTGGTAGTGAGGCCACCCCTAAAGGACCCCTTCTCTGCTCCTTTGTGTTAATAACTGCCAGTTACCTTCTCCTCTCCCCTTTTTGGGCATGTGGTGGCGGCTCAACTCCAAGGGCTCATAGATGAAGTGGATTATCCAGACCTATTTCTATCCAGCTTCTGGCTTTGGCCTGAAGCTGACTTCAATCACTTTGGTTGATGCACAACACTGGAAACAGGCTGGGGGATCCATTAGAAACTTTCAGATCCATCAACCATGGTATCTTTCTTTACCACATCACCAAATGTGGGTGCGGGTGGGGGAAACCACAGGATAGTGTTGCTGGTTTCAACACTATCTTGAGGAAAGGGTCTACACAAGGTGGCTTTGAGGAATGTTTGGCCCCTTGACTGGTTGCCTTTGGGTTCTCCTCGAGATAAAATTAAAAACTCCTGGAGTGTGCACATCCTTGCCCCTCTCCTCATGTCTCAGGGAATTCATGCCTGATAGAGGGGGGTGTTGTCCAAACTGCTGCCCTGTGCAATTAAGGAAATTGACCTGAATTATCCCAGATGGGGGAAGGACATGGATGTGCAATGAATGTGCATGTCTTATTGCACAGGGCCCACTTCAGAGCTGACAGTTTTGTTCAAGCTGGCCCATTGCTATTCTAAGAAGGAGAGGAATGCAGACCAAGGAACCAGTGGAGCAGCTGCATAAGGCATCTAAGGGCAGTGGCTCAAACCTGGGCTAAGAAGAAAGGTCAGTACATGCTGACCCACAGTAGTCATGTCCAGCACTTTCGTGTAACTCTGGTATAAGCCTATAACCCAATGTTTTTTTCTTTGCAAGCAGGAGAACTGCACATTTAAAAAAAAATATAGAATCTGCATGCACACTATGAAGTGAATTTTAGCCTACAAAACACAAAAGGTACACAAAATAAATACATTAATCTTTAAGGGCTCAATCTTTAAAGGCAGTAAGAACATAAGAAGAGCCCTGCTGGATCAGGCCAAAGGCCCATCTAGTCCAGCTTCCTGTATCTCACAGCGGCCCACCAGGTGCCCCAGGCCGCACGAGACAACAAGATGCTTGCATCCTGTTGCCACTCCCTTGCACCCGGCACTCTGAAGTAGCCTACTACTAATGTAAGGAGGTTGCACAACCCATCATGGCCTATAGCCCACGATGGACTTTTCCTCCAGAAATCTGTCCAAGCCCCTTTTAAAGGCATCTAGGCCAGATGCCATCACCACCTCCGAATACATGCGGTACATGCATACCGCCCGCATCTCTGATGTGAAAGGTGCTGTAAAGCGCCTCCAGCATCAGCGGTAAGGCCTTGGAAAGGCCTTACTGCTGACGCCCACACTGTGCCCTTTCCCTGGAAGAATGAGAGGAATGTCCCCTTCCTCCAGAGAGCCTCATGCAGCTGCCTGGCTACCACTGCTCACATGGGCGGCCAGGCAGTTCTGGACTGGGCTGTAAATCACCACCTGACTTTGTTTTTGCTGAATCAGACTGACACGACTAGCCTTGTCATGGCTTGTGAAGAATCTCCGGTTCTGTATAATACAGCATATGTGGATTCTGTACCGTAGGGACAACAAAACTGAAGCCATAAGATTCCTGGACACTTTGCTGATCCAAGATATTTGTATGTGGAAGTAAGTTGCACATAGTCCAATGGAATTTATTCCAACGTAAATGTGTGTAGGACCACAGTCTTTGACATATTTCAGACAGAGAATGCTGGATAACTTATAAATGTCTTGGGGTATGTGCATTCCACAATTTTGAACAAATAGCCTGCAAGTTTCTAGCTCTTATGACCGTGTGTAAATAACCTTGACAGTGGGAAGGGTATCCGAATGCCTGCTGGAATCCTCGAATGGGATATTCATTACTCTAGAGAGCAACTACCCTTTCTCTGATGCTGCTTGCAGCTGTGAAATAAATTATGCTACATAAGCAAATACGCCACAGAACATCTTGGCACAGAACTAGGTTGTCTCCATACAAAATGAATGGCTGTTCTTTTCAAAGTGCAGAATATACATAGTTCTGCTTATGCTCATCAGAGCTAATTATTACCCTGATTATTATTAATAAAAATATTTATAGTCTATTTTTCGACAAAAAAATAATAATCACCAAGCCATTTACACAGCTAAATAAATAAATGGTTGTCTGTCCCCAAAGAACTCACAACCTAAAACAAAGGAATCCAAAAGAGATACAAGCAAACAACCACTGCAAAAAGCACTATGCTGGGGAGAAAAGGGGTCCGTTGCTCTCCCCTTGCTAAATATAAAGAGAAAAATCACTTTAAAGGTGCCAAGTGATTGAGTCAGGAAGGACATGAAAATGCCCTCAACAGTTTCATCAACTGTAGGTCGAAGTGGTCAAAGTTGGAGGCAGGCTGACCAGATTAGAGGACATAAGAAGAGCCCCGCTGAATCAGGCCAAAGACTCATCTAGTCCAACTTTCTATATCTCACAGCGGCTCAGGGAGCACACAGGACAACAAAATGCTTGCATCCTGTTGCCACTTGTTTGCACCTGACATTCTGAGGTAGCCTACTTCTCAAATCAGGAGGATGCACATACCTGTTATGGCTTGTACCCTGTAATGGACTTTGCTTCTAGAAAGCTGTCCAATCCCCTTTTAAAGGCATCTAGAACTACTTTCTTAGAACTGAGCCAAGGTTCAAGACTTCCAGGCTGACCACTTCAGACCAGCATGGGGAAAACAAGAAAAGCAAAGCAAGGAAGCAACTTACTCAGAATCCATCGTTCAAGAACCTCCAAAGAAAGGTATTCACAGGCCATCTGGAGAGAGAAAAAGTATAATATGGTTTTCTGCTCATATTGAGCCAACATCACCATCCTGCCTATCAAGGGGTTCAGTGCCTCTTCCTGTCCTTGGCCTTTTGCACAAGGGAACAGGTGCCTTCCCAGGTAAATTCCGAGGTAATGTTAAATAGAACAAGTATGATAATGAATTTGTGTTTTAGGGAAAAATCCTAATAGTACCCCTTTCAGGTGCTGATATTTGAATGTGTGCACACTGGGGGGGGGGGGCTTCATTTCATGGAGCAAGTTATATCACAGCCTGCAATTGTTCACTCTCTAGTTTAAGTGCCTACAGCAGCCATTCTCAGCGGGAAACATATGGCCCTCTGGGGAGCCCTGGCACATTTGAAGGGGAGCACAAAAAAAATGGTGAGAAGTGAATTTTAAGCTTATCTGTTCACACTGTATCCTTGGGTGAGCTGAGAACAGCTCCAAAGAGGCCGTAGCCAAAAAAAAGTTTGAGAATGGCTGGTCTAGAGAATTAACACTATGGGTTACAGTACTAACATCGCAATCGAGATCTGTTCCTTCTGCTCAGGCCAGTGAGCTTGAAGTGAATGCTGAGAGGCCCTGTATTCACGCACTGAAGTCTTTTCTCTGCGAACTCGAAAGCAGTGGTGTTATGCTGCCGGAACGCTGGGCGGGACATCCGGGTGATCGACAGCCCGCCCGTCGCGTTACGCCATTTGCGTAACCAATTACGCCGCTTGCGTACGTTACGCAAACGGCGGAACGCAACAGGAGGACTGTCGATTACCTGGATGTCCTGTCCAGCGTTCCGGCAGCATAACACTGCTGCTTGGAAGATACCTGAGTGGGCTTGGGCAGGACCCCAAACGGAATTATTCTTCATCTAAAGCACAGGTTCGGGACCCCTCAGAATGCATAGGCTTATGGTGCAACCAATTTTCCAGCACCGGGGTAAGGGCAATGCAGTGTTATGGTAAGGGAACAAACATTCCCTTACCTAGAGGAGGCCTCTATGACTACTACTCCAATGCAGGATCCAGCACATGCTCCATTGGTACAGCTAAGTCAGTGCTGGAATGTTGGTTCGGACTGTGACCTTAAGTAGATACGCTGCCTTTATCTCTTATGCACACACTCACCGTGTCTGAATTAACAGGCGATAGCATGCCCGCAGGGTTGCTGATCAGACTGAAGAGCTGGTCACTTCGCCACTGATCAGCTGAATGGTTTCGACGGGCAAAGAGGAAGTGTATCGAAAGCAGTGCGCTGCTCACAACCTGGCAAGAAAGCTCTGTTAGCTAAGAGAAGTGACAGCCTGGCCGATTTCACTGGATTGTTGTAAAGCTAAAAATTGGGTGAAGAAAGGATAATTTCACAAAAGCTTAACAGCTAAGACATGGTATGTGTAATTGGACTTTCAGACGTGAAAGTCCAATGCACTGCACAAAATGAAGGGCAACCAGATGGACAGCAGGCGCTATAATCTCAGGGACATCCTGGCACATCATAAGACTACAAGGAAAACAGCAACACTGGTAACCAAACCTACAAACCAGCAGAGGATCTCCTCCTGTACCCAGCTTAAGCTGGTCTTATGGCAACAACTCACCTTGGTGTGAGGTCCAAACTCCTCCATCAACTTGCGCAAAGGATTCTCATACTCTAGGATCATCTGACCCAACCGAGGGAAGCTGGAGTCACTGTAGCCAAAGAGAGAAGGAGTCAAGAGCTGTTTATTAGCAATAGGAGCTGTGAAGTAGCCCATGTACTTGGGAAGTTTCAGGCTTGGGAAGGGGGGATAGGATGCGGCGGCAGCTTCTGCAGTCATCCCTGGAACTGAACCGCCCTCAGGCGTCCCCGATGACATCATCACCAGTTACTTCCAGGCTCAGAGACTACTATGAAAGCTTCCAATAGCAGTAAGAGGCTCAGGGCAGGCTTTTTTTTTTTTTTAAGTGCACAAAAACCACATGCTGGAGCTCTGCCTGCCAGGCCAAGTCTCGTACTGCTGTTTGACACGCCTGTTGTGGTCTTGCTGATGGGCAGCAGGTGCCATGTTCACCACCCAATACCACCTGGCTTATCACTGGTGGTACACATACACCGGTTGAGAACCCCTGCACTAGATGGAAGAAAGACATTTTAAACTCTCCACTGCGACAAAGGAACAATTGCATATCCGGACAGGCCCTTTTATAGCTTCTGAAGAAGGTATAAAAGCAGTTGTCTTAAGCTCTACGAAAGCAGATGTAGCAATGTAAATTAGGAATTCAATTCTAACATTTTTTTTAAAAAAGGAAAAGCCTAATAGCATTCAGTTATTGAACAGACTTATTAGGGAGGCTGCAGTATCTCAAGAGAAAGGTAGTGCTTTATAAATTAAGTATGCCATCTGATCTTACTTGGGGGACGTGGGGGCGCAGCGGGTTAAACCGCTGCTGCTGGGCTTTCCGACCAGAAGGTTGGGAGTTCAAGACTGCGCAACCGAGTAAGCTCCCGTTGCTTGTCCCAGCTCCTGCCAACCTAGCAGTTCGAAAGCACCTAAATGCAAGTAGATGAATAGGGACCACTTCGGTGGGAAGGGAACGGCGTTCCGTGCGCTACAGCATAGAGTCATGCCGGCCACATGACCACGGAAGCTTGTCCTTGGACAAAACGCTGGCTCTACAGGCTTTGAAACGGAGATGAGCACTGCCCCCTACAGTCAGGCACGACTAGACCATTTATGCCATCTTCGGGCAATGGTGCGGATAAGATGGCTACTGACCTGGTTCCATGGATCATCTCATGGGCACAATGGTACAAGCCAATCACAGCTTTGCGATCATCAATACGGGAAAGGAGCAAGATAAGAGAAGCATAGGTGACAATCAGATCCAGGTAATTCTTGGTGAGGTCATAATTCACATGCTGCAGGAGAAAAGAACAAAACAAAACCAACCAGGAAAGAACGTAAAGGTAAGCCAAGATTGACTTTCTCACTGTCTCTGTGAAGGTTCTCATCCCTGGTAGCTGCACAAACTTCTAGCCCTTTTTCTTTTCTTGGGATTGCACTTAGGTCTACTTAGACAATTGTCTGAAGAACTATGAACAGACTGTGGGCTAGGTGTGCCCCCTTGTTCCTCTTGTGCACAGATTTCCCTTTATTTCCCATTTAGCTCATTAACTGTAGCTCATTGCTATGACTGAACATAGTGTTTACCACCACCACCACCACCCCACAAGTCAGAGACATTCATTCAACTATGCTTTTATTTGTGATTCTGGTTCAGAAGGAAAGTGCTAACCATAGTTTGCCAATTTGGACATCATAAGAAACACATTTCCAGAAACAGAGAACTTTGCTACTTGCAAGGAGGGAGTATCCCTCATTCATGGTTCCAGGCCATGCTTAGATGATGCTGTGAATATGACCCCTTCACTTTAATAGAACAACTCCTCTGTGTGCATAACATGGAACTGGCTTGAATGAGACAGTTTGGGCAGCATCACCATTTGATCTTAATAACCTGCCAGAAAGGCTTAACTCTCAGCTGGTAGAGAGACTGGCCTAGCCTGAGTGAAACAAGACAAGCAGAAACCACTGTCATCCTGTTGGGCTTGGCTCTCATTTATCCATTGGTTGTCCATCCACTTGACCATGGCCAGGGAGGGTCAAGGGGTTGATCTCAGGTTTTCTAATCCAGCCAATTAGAAGGGGAAAATGTCAAATCCGCCCCAAATCTCACAAAAGGAGCTGACTAGTTTGAACAGGTGTGCCTTCTGTTTCATCGCTTGCAGATGCTACCTGGACACTGCTGCTGACAGCCCACCCAGCCCACCTGGAGCTGAACAGAGAAACGGCAACAAAGTAAGCGCTTCTCTAGGCAGAGTTGGGTCTTGGGTCACTTTGTCTCTAAGGACAAATGTCTGCTTTTGTCCTTTCTGATTTTGCCTATTTTTCTCCCTTTTCCTCTGTCCTCTTTTCCTTGCATTATTTTTACAAGTTACTAGCCTGTTACATTCTGACTAGAGCTGGCCACATAAAGCTATTCTCCCTTGCTCCCTTACTCAAGGGCTCAAGGGCCAATGCCACAAACGGCAAGTGTGGCCAGCCAAGCTTGTTTCTGGATCAAACCTAAAGCAACCAGCCTCTGTTCTGAGGGTATTTTTGGAGGTCAGGTACACCGTGCAGTATGCCTAAATTCTTTCCCCATCCTCACATCAACCATCTGGATCACCACAGGAAGGTCATCTGAACTGAGCCATTCCAAAAAGGAAAAAAATGGGATCAGCCTGAGGGAAAAGCAATGCACAGTTGGCCACATTTTCCATTGCCAATCAGTCAGAACTGGAAGGCAATAAACAACTATTATGCAAAAGAAGAATGGGACCTGATTGCTTGTCACGGATAAGGAAAGTGAGGGGGCTCAATCCTTTCTATGGATGTGAGTCACCAAAAAGTTGGTGGGCTAGCGATTGCTAATAAGGGCAAGAGGTAAACATTCAAAATACTTCAGAGGATGCCAGAAAGAAAGAAAAAGGAACAATTGCTCTTTCTAATTAAGTCAGGATGGGACTGGAAGGGGCTTAAACAATGGGAAGGCAAATTTCAGCTGAATGGTAAAATAAGCTTCCACTCTGTAAGAGGATGCTTTGGAAACTCATGGAATGTCCTTCCTTAAACGTTTTTTTTTTTAAGAATCCACTGGGTCATGAAAATCTCTCTTGATTCTATGGAAACAAGATGCAATTCTCGGCCATGAAGTTGTTAGCTGATTACCTACCCACATTTCCGGAATGCAGTTAATACTCAAATATCCAAGGTTTGACAGTATTTATGCAAACCCCTCAATGTATCATCATATACATGCTGAGCATCCGTTATCTGAAGCGTTTGGGACCAGAAGCATTTTGGTTATCAGAGTTTTCTGCGTGTTTGGAATATTTGCATATACCTAATGAGATATTTTGGGGATGGGGCCCAAGTTCCCATTCATGTTTCATACACCTGATACACATAGCCTGAAAGTAATTTTATACAATATTTTTGAATAATGTTATGCATTTTGTGTGATCTGTCAAACGAGGTCAGGAGAGAATTTTCCACTTGCCATGTCAGTGATAAATAAAATTGCAGTTTTTCTTAATACTTTGGATTTCAGAATTCCAGATAAGGGATGCTCAACCTGTATATAACATCCATTCACTTAGGTCTAGAGGCTAAATCTAACAGAAGCCATCAGGGCTACAACTAAAATTCGGTGGATTACCCCTTATGGTAAGTCTTTCAAAGAGAAAAAGGTTCCAAGGGATACGACTCTTATTCGACTCTTATTCGGGCTCTGGGGTGAGTCCACGCCCCCCCCGGCAGCCCATTGGTTTCCTCTCACCAGGCAGGGATGTAAAAATTCCTAGGTCAGGTGAGGGTTTTTCTGGGGCAACAGAATGCTTTCATCATCGGCTATACCTGGCACCTGACTGCCTAATCCTGCCCAGGTCACTTTCCGCTCTGCAGATAAATGAAGGTGCTTTCAACTCTATGCCTGTGGTCCACCAGTATAACAAAGCCAAAATACCATGTCCACCATTTAATGATATAAAGCAAATTATTCACATTGACTTAAAAATGGCCATATATGTGTTTTAACAATAAGAAGCTGGTATCAATGTTTATTCAGATGACACTCACGATGTCGAAGTAGCACTGGCTGGCATCAATGGTGTTCAACAGTTCGTAGACATGGTCCTAAAGGGAGGAAGTGAGCATAAATGAAGGTATTGCAATAAAGACCTTTTCTGTACTTTCTGCCTCCCCATTGTGATGCATGACACCTGGCATGTGCCATGTGGTCCTTCAGATCCCTAGCTTGGGAATTCCTTACTTCAATCAGGGTTTGATTAGACACCAAGCTAAGTACATTAAAAATGGCACGACTGGCAAAGAGCCACAAGACATACACCTGGCCACATCATTGCAGTTTTCCCATCATTACTTCTCTCGTCTCCCCCACCCCACCACGCAATAAGCCTTACTTCACCATGGTGATTCTATTCATAGAATCACAGATTTGCAAGGTCCAGATTTGAAAGGTCCTAGAGCAATCTCTCTATGCTGGTTGAAACTAGGCGGGCCAAAACAAAGAACAAAACGTGGAATCATTTCTGACTTTGACCAATGCCATCGAAGCTACCTTGGGCAATGTCTGTGCTTCTGTCCTGGGACATCAAAGATCTACAGGATTATGTATTCTGTACCGGATTATATAAACTATATGTTCCATTAAAGTGGAGATGAACACTTCATCTTTCTTTTTAAAGAAAAATGGCTCCTTCTACTCCTGAGATGCCAGCTTCCACATTAGGCACAAATTTGTCAAGGTTATTTATTTGGCTGCTATCTTTGCTTATTCAGCAAATGTCCCACATGAACAGATGCAACTGCTTTCTCATTTCAATTCTATTCTGGTATGCCCAAACCTACATGCTGTTTTTATTCCAAGCTGGTTTTACATTGCAAGGTGGGAGTTGTACCTTTCAAAAAAAAGTATTAATTGGATGTTATGTACAGTTCACTTTACCTCAACAACTAGTAAACAAACTGTCTTGACTTTGCCCCTAGCAGTTCTCTGTGCTGGTGACAGATCTGGAATCTGAAACTAGGCCCAAGTCTAACAGACAAATTTTATCCAACTTTCCAGCACCAATGCAGCCATAATGCTGTATAAGGGAATAAATGTTCCCTTGCCTTGAGGTGGTCACTGCTATTGTCCCCTCACCACCACAGAATGCAGAGTATGCCCTGTTGGACCAGCTGCATCAGTGCTGGAAAGCGGGTTAAGGCTGTAAAATTCTTCCACAGGGTCAGGATATAAGAAAATGAAACCTCCATCCTCTGGACTAACTGTACAAGTCACTGATACTGTGTCATATGGAGGGGCAAAACTGGATTATATCTGGATGTTCCTCCATACTGTGTGGGAGGGTAACTGAACAGAGAACATGCCCAGGGAATGCAGCACACAATGGTAAGCAAGAATGGAGCAGCTAATAGGCCACGTGGGCTGGTTCTGATGATATTTCAGCACTTGAGCCAGTCACATATGATTAGCAACATGCGTGGTTATGCTAAGCGCAGATCCTAGCTCCTAGTTTTGTATGGGGGGGGGGGTTTAACACATAATAATCACCACTATTGATTTACTTTGCACTATAAACCACTTTGTGAACTACGTTTTGTTGAAAAGTGGTATATAAATATTGTCAAGATCAACAATAAGGGGGTGGCATCCAGTCCTAAAAGCAAAAAGGGTACATAGATCAGGAATGCAGAACCTGCCCCTCACCCCCTGCAGCCTACTTCCTCATTCTCCAGGCAAATTTCCCCTCAACTTCCCCCCAAAACCAGAAGTGGTCCATGCTGGGAAAAAAGTGCTGGGGGAGTAAGGTCTGCAAGGAGTAAGTCAAGAAAGGAGTCGGCTCTTTCCCCATGTCCCCCTTTTGCTTTTAAAATCGGCAATTGGTTTTAATGCTTGGATAGTTGGATGTCTGTCCTCTGGAATAGTGCTATAGCTTGACTGCTCCTCTGGACAATTGTTTCCCCCCTCCCATGGCCTGAAGAGATATGTTGGGTTTTGCCATGTTTTGAATGTTTCTGTGTGCTCATGTTAGATGTTTTAATGCTTTTGGTTTGTTTGGTTAAACTTATTGTTTGTACACTGTACTCTTATGTTTTCTGTAAAACGCCTTGCACATTTGCTTCGGCACGGCGCAATATAAATTCTTTACTGATTAAATGAGAAATGGGCCATCATTTTTATTATTAAAAATATGTCTATCCTGCCCAGAAAAATTTGCCACTTATTCTACACCTGTTATTCCCAAATTCTACAAATGGAGCTTGCAGATAGAGCCTCTGATATATTTAGGTTACATTCAGCAGGTGCGGCTGTCCCAGTCATTGCAATCCAGAGATGAATGCAAGTGTACACACAGAAGTTGTTCCGTCTCCTAGCTTTTCAAAGGGGCTGAAGCCCTTCCCCAGAACAAAGGAAACCAGGAGTAGCCTCACACAACAATATTGCTAAGCCCGCTAACACTCACCCGGAATTCCATGACATCCACAAAGGAATGATAAAAGGAACCGAGTGCTCGAAAGATATCAGCTTTCTCTTTTTGCACGGGCCCCAAATGTTGCTAGAAAGAAAAAAAGAGAGTACGGATTATTACTAATCAAAGGTTATTAAAATACATTATCTATTCACCGACTCAAGATATGCAAGCTTTCAGGTCATTTGCGTAGGCTAAGACAATCAAGAGGGTACTTTAAAAAAAAAAAGCTGATTTCAGAGTGAGGCAGCCTACCTCTTGAGGCTATGTTGCTGTTGTTCAGTTGCTAAGTCGTGTGGAACTCTTCACAACCCCACAGCATGCTATTATATAGCTTGAGGCTATAGGAGGCCTTTTTTGTGAGTTGCCCTTATCCAAGCTTTAGTTGGCAGCAACAAGAGGATGGGCCTTCTCTCTGGTGGCACCACAGTTAACCTAACTTTATCTCCGTTGAATTGTTTGTTGTATTTCAATTATTGTTATTTACCATTTTTTTCTGAAATTGCATTGAACATAGTGGCAAAAAGGGGAACTTGAAAAAAACAGTTTCAATCATATTAAACGTTTTGTTTGCGCCACAGAATCTGAAGGCATCAAAAAGCATGGCATGTTCCAGAAAATGTTTTATGTTGACAAGAGCAAAGTGATCTTAACTCCTCCTCTCCCAGCTCTGATTCAGGGTCTCACCGTGCTGCTCCGTATATCCAAGTTGGGAAATTTCTTATTGATGTATTTGATAGAGGACTCCATGGCCTTCTCAGTGAAGAATGCTGGCTTGACCCGGGGATCTGAGCATGTCTGCAAAGGTAAAACAAAAGCAGTCACCACATCACTGCCTATTCTTAAAGCAGGATAGTGTGAGTTTAAGAGTTGAATTTAGCACTGCAAGATCAGGTTCAAATTCCCACTCAGGCATGAAGCTTCCTAGGTGACCTTGAGCTCTCCACCTCACAGGGTTGTTGTGAGGACAAAAAGAAGGAAGGAACTATGTACACCAGCCTGAGCTCCTTGGAGAAAGGGCAGTATAAAAATGTAATAACTATTCTGTCTCACAACTATGAAGTCCATCTTAGCACTGTCTCTTCCCTCCAGAAATGACAATTAGAAATGCCAACACAAAGAAGGCAGTAGGTGAACATTACAACGCCTCTTCCAGGTCTTTCAATTGCTGACCTCACCCTGCTTAAGCAAAAGATATTTAAGGAGCAGTGATGGGGAACCTATGACATGCGTGTCAAAGGCGACACACCACAACATTTTGGATGACACACCGTTCACCAACACCAGACAACTATTAAGGTCCAAAGCATACACATGATTATCTCTTTGGTTGCCCCCCCCTTCACTTTTGCACCCTCCTACCCTCTCCTATGCATGCCCTTGCAGTAGTGGCCAGGAAACAGCACTGCTGCTGACCTGCTCAAGGCTTCCCACGCACTCCTGCAAATGCACTGCTCCTCCTCCAGCCCTGTGCTTCAGGAGATGCTGCACCAACCTGCCAGGTATTCAGTATTTAGTCCAGGATAGGCTGTTGCCAACTTACCAAAGTGCAGCCATCTTAAGTCTTGTGCTTAGTCACTTGTCTTAAGCTGCCAAGCTGCCAGAGTTTGTAACTATTTTCTCTCTTTGCCTCCATTGTTCTCACATGGGCCCCCGCTTGTCAATTCAATGTTGCTGATGTTCACAATTCAGGGCTGTTGGCCCTGCACAATAGATAGGGAACTGGCTCTTGCTAGCAGAGCCCCTCCCTTATCAGAAAGTCACAACATATTCACAAGAACCAGTTAGCTTAGCGCATCTCATGCTCCAGCCCCTATGATGTAACTTCTAACCAAGCAGGTTCTGGGGAGGGGGGAGTATAAAGGTGCTTATATTCTGTATTTTTTTTTGCCTTTCTCCCTGAGATTGGTCCGCCTGCGCAGGTGTAATAAAACATGATCCTCATACTCTCTCGTTTGGTTGTTTGCCTTTTTAAATGCAATCCCCACCACAGAAACCATACTTTGCCTATATTTCGGCAACAAGCCATGTGAATCAAGATGCCCTTCTAGTGGGTCAGGCTGTCTGATGTCCTTCACTGCCCTCTCCTTGGCAGAAATGAAACTACTTTCCTCCACGTCAATGGCCAACAGACACACAAAATGAGCAAAAGTGCACCTTTCCATAGACCACTTTAAAACTGAAGCTGAATGCAAGCTGTTAAAAAATATTTTACCTAGCAAACATTCAAATCTATTTGCTGTCATTTTTAAATGTGTGATGTACCTTTCAAACATTGGCTGAGAAACCCATGGCACAAGACAAATTAAACCATCAGAAGAAAGCTTTCACATTTGAAAATCTAATGCAAATTTCCAATTTTGTACCCAGTACAAGTTTGAATGCATAAAATGATTATGCACTGTACCATCCTAAACCAACTCTCAGAATGCAACATCTTTTTTATAGCATTCTGAGAATGGGTAAAGATGATAAAATGTGTTGAAAAGCTAGGATTCACTGCACAACCAGAATCAACCTACATTCCCCGGTGCACATGTCAGTCTACTTGCAGGATTGCTGAAGGGTCTAGTCACATGACTCGTTCACTGTTAGGTTGCAATCTTTATCTGGGAGTAAGTCCCATAAAACTAATGTGTAAACGTGCATAAAATTGCAGTGTTAGTTTCTTGAAAATAAATTGAGACAATGGCTTTGTCATATACAGTGGCTTTCCCCTGCACTTTGCTTTCACAGCAACCAATGGCTCTGAAAGCAAGGGGGAGGGGCCACTTTATACAGGCATTCAGGAGCCTGTAAAACTTAGCATTTTGCTCCCCCCTCTAGGAATGTCACTGGTAATATTTGCTTTGTTTGAAAATCTCCAGGTGTTGTCGGGGTCCCTATGGATGACCTCGAGAAGTCCCCTGGCTGAGGGCTCCCACTCGGTGGGCAACTTGGAGAGAAAAGGAAAATTCCTAGCTGAAAGAAGGCTGTAATGATGGCAATAACCCAAAAGATGACTAAGACCGGCGCTGGATTTGATGGAAAAAGGTTCAAAAGTCTTTAATATTAAAGAGGCACAAGAGCAAGATGCTCCACAGCAAAGATGCTCCACGGACTTGTGCAAGGATCTTACGTTTGGCATGGCATTTTATGTTTTTAACAGTGTAATCAGTTGATATTAATCCTTCCTCCCAAGTAGGAAGGGGATTACAAAAGCACTTATTACAGGGTACAACAGAAATCCAACAGGGCTGAGCTCAGTCCTAAACACAAGGGACAGAGGTACAATACAGGATGCCCATCACCAAAATACAAAACAGTAAATACATGGCATTCATGTACACAAGGGGAATCAGGGACCAAGGTACAAAAATGTCAATCACGAAAGGAAGAAAAACGGGTGCATATCTGATTAGCAGAAAACATTTAACAAGGATAAGCTATTTACAAATTCAGCCTCGATCGCATGACAAGAACAGCTGGGTGACAAAAGCTAAGGTAATTGCTGTAGTCACTTCTTCTCCAGAGCCCACAATGACCAGAGGACTATCTCTGCCCAATGGGCATTGTAATGAATCCTTTTTCTGATTCATTCACACACACCCTTCCCCAAAGGTGTGGTATAGTAGGCAGGGAGGAGACCCAGGGTGTGAAGAGTAGAGACAGAGCGGAATCTTGATAACACTGAGTTGCAAAAAGGTGAGAAAGGTCAGACGGTCTGATACCCAATTTTGGCATCTCCACCCTCACCCCCTCTTGGAGGGCTTCCGCTGGCCAGGGTGTTCAGTCCCCTGGAATCCATTTTATTTTCCCTTCCAACCTGAACACATGCTTTATTCCACTACTCCACGGTAAAGGTAATGGTTTCCCCACGACTGAATGATCTAGTTGTGACCGACTGTAGGGGGTGGTGCTCATCTCTGTTTCAAAGCCTGTAGAGCCGGTGTTTTGTCCGAGGACAAGCTTCCGTGGTCATGTGGCCGGCATGACTCTACGCCGCAGCGCATGGAACGCCGTTCCCTTCCCACCGAAGTGGTCCCTATTTATCTACTTGCATTTAGGTGCTTTTGAACTGCTAGGTTGGCAGGAGCTGGGACAAGCAACAGGAGCTCACTCCATCTTGAACTCCCAACCTTCCGGTTGGAAAGCCCAGCAACAGCGAATTAACCTGCTGCGCCACCACGTCCCTACTACTACAAGACAACAGTGTAAAAAGCCACATTTCATTTCATTCATAAATACGGTAATCTGTCTCTTTAAACTCTCTCCTCCTCGCTTGTTACCCGGCAGGCTTTTGGTGGTGACCAGCTGAGGTGTCAGACAGCTTGTTCTTTGAAGTCTGGCTTTGGGTCCAGTGTTTTCTCGCTGTTCCTGGGGTTCTTCCTGCCAGACAGCAGTGTATGATGTTACTGGGGGCTCTGGGTTTCCTAACATGCTGACCATGGGTCAAGTAGGAGTTTTGAGGCTGCCCCTTAACTGGAATACCCCCCACAACACAGAGAACTCATAAGTGGGGGAGAAATAGCAACGAATTCCTACAAGGCAGCAGATCTGCTATCTTATATATAGGGGTATTTCAAAATTGTGTTTATTTTTCACAGGTTTTGTGATTTGAAAAGGCAGAAAGTGGTGTTATATGACTTTATTCTGAGTTCTCATTCCAAGTTCTCACTTTTAAATGCTTTAAAAGTGTACCAGGTAGGTGATACAGTGTCAGCAGATGTAGCTACATATTATTTCTAATTGGGAAAGTAATCTATTTTAATTTCTGGAAAATACCTTAAACACCAAAATGCAGTCTTTTGTTGTTTTTATTTGGCTATTTTAACACCAAAAAGATGTTTTTATGTATTTTTTTTTAAACCCTACTTATATCAGATCCTCCCAAACCCGAAAACTGATGTGCCTGATTGCCAGCTACTTAGCTCAATTGGAAAACAAAACCAAAAACATGACCAAGCTGCTGTTGAAAGCACAGGATCAGCCATACGCTTATTTCAGACCCACCCTGGGAACTAGCTACCAAAGGCACCATTAACAGGCATTCAAGGAGCATTCCCTTATCAAATCCTTCTAATCAGATGGCAGTGACCTTTTAGCAAACCTCTGGTTTTAACATAGCTACAAACCCTTTCATAGTAATAGACAGCAAATGCAATCCACTGTTAATCTGTCTGCATTTCTTATAACACAGTCCTAAACATGTATCCTCAGAAGAAAGTCCTACTAGATTTGATAGGCCTAGGGCTTTCTTTCAGGTGTGAATATGATTGCATGTTGTGCGGTGGGGCATATGAAAGAGCCCTGCCAGTTTTAGTGAAGTTAAATGCAATCTTTGCACCAGGTGCTATTTCAAGCAGCTTGCAAAAGTTTTTACAAGCAAAATGAATGTGAAACCAGCACAGTACAAAAGGCCTTCAACAATCACCATTCATTTCAAGCTGTGAACAGATCTGCTGCTGCCACCCTGAAAGAGGAAGCCTCAGAGAAGCCTCAGCCAACGCCCCACTGTACAACAAAAAGGGGAAATAACTGCTTGTGATGTAATGGCTCATTTGCTCCCATAGCTTCAATGGCTCCAGCCACTGGCATTTCCATTTCCTGCCCTTCAGGCCACCTTCAGCCATCAGATAAGTACAAAAAAAAGAAAGCACTAACCACTGATTCAGTATAACATAGGGAGCAGCATTGCCCTGGATCAGGATACTTGGTTTAAATGCCCACTCAGTTAACCGGATCACTGGCATCAGCCTGACTTACATGCTAGGGTTTATTGTGAGGATAAATTGGGAAAACACAACATTTGAACTCCTAGAGTTTTTATTTATTGAAAGTGCAATAAACAAATAGCTTGGCTGATCCATTATGTTTTCTCTAGTATTTATTTAGAACCAATAGTGAGAAATGACAATCCCTGCCCTGATGGATTACAGCACTTCTGAAACAAATGAGATCACAAAGGATGGTGCAACAGGTCAAGGACTGACCAAAAAGGAAGAGTCTAATCACAAGGGAGGTACAGACATTAAGGGCCCAATCCTATCCAACTTTCCAGCACTGATACAGCTGTAATGCAGTGCCAAAGGAAGGGAACAAACATTCCCTTATCTTGAGGAGGCCTCCGTGACTACCTCTTTACTACAGGATGCAGAGCTTAGCCTGTTGGCACGACTGCATCAGTGGTGGAAAATTGGATAGGATTGGGCCCTCAGGCAGCCCAGGAAAAGCTTTGGTGGGAAAAGTGTGTCTTGAAGAGGGACTTGGTAGACAGGAAAAAATGGTTGGGTAAGCAAAGAGAAGGGTTTTGCAGGACAAAAAGAGATAGAGAAGATCAGGAAGTATTAGAGAGGGAGGAGAACAGGAAGTATCCTCTCCAAAACAACAATACAGTATCCAGGCATCCCTGGCTTCCTCCCTGGATCCATGAGATCCAAAGTTCCCAAGGCGATGTGATCCTCCTTAAGGAGGCACAAATGGTTTCTAAGGGAGCCATGAGCACAGACCCTCCCAGACCAATTTTGGGAGGAAGTTTCACCATCTCGTAAGCAAGGTCAAAACTGAAGTTCTGCCTTCTACTCCAGGAAGCACTGCGCTACTAGTATTCCTCCTTCAAACCAGGAACAGTTCCAATTTCCTACTATCTATATGCCTGTTCCAAACATCCCTCTCAGTAACAGGCCAGCAGAGAGGAGTTTCCTGCATCTTCTAACCTACCCGACCATGTCTGAGCTTTCAGAGCTAGACATAGCCCTATTCCCCTAGAGAAAAGCATGTGAACAATGGGCCGCATTGGCTCCTACCTTCTTGATATTGTACATGCGCACAAGAACTCCCTTGCCCCTCTCATTGAGGATGGTCAGCTTCTCCGCAAACTTGTGCTGGTATACAGAGGGCAGAGACATCTCCTTGCACTTAGAGCTAGTGCTCCTTGCTCTTCAGTTGAAGCTAGAGCCCAAACAGGTAATATTGTGACCTGCGCAAAAAGAGAACTGAGGCACCATGCAGCTGCCACACCCGGCAACGCGATAAGCTGCACAACTTCTGTGTTGCTGCTTGCTCGCTGGGCCACACAATCTTCACTCCAGCACTTCCCCCCTAGAGAAGTGGTGAACGCAGCTTCCCTTCTGAGGCTGGGACTTCCTGTAGCTGACTGCTTAACAAGTATAGAAGCTCCATTTTGAAGCAGGTTTGAAGTTTACATATCACATGAGGTTTGGTCTGTTGCAGCAAGATCTCTTCCTATCTGACAGACAGTTATTCTGTCACTTCTGCCTTTTCTCCGGATAGGTTCCTGTGCCTATTTAAAGCTGTGCAGATATTTTATGGGCAAAATTGCGCCTCAAGACCTGTAGAATTTCTGTCTCTCACATAGCTGTTAAATGTACAGCAGCAGTGCTAGGAAAAAAAAACCAGCAGCAACTTATTTTCCTATTATATTTATACTCAGTCCTCCCTCTTAAGAAGCTCAGGACAGTATTCTTGGACTTATTGATCCCATTTATTTTCACAATAAATCTGTGAAGTAGTTGAGGCTGAGAAGCAATTATTTGTCCAGGGTTGCTCTGTGAGCTTTGAGGCTCAGCCAAGGTGAAACCACGTGTCTCCAAGTCTGCAATTTGACACACAATAAATTGGGGACTAACAGCCCAATCCTATACTGTGCTGGAACAGGCAGGCCGGTGCTGTATCCAGCAGTGCAGAAGGTGAAGGTAACTTCAGCAGCCCTAATAGAGCCTTTTGGATCTGCACCAGCAAAACCACTGCAAGGCCAACCAATGCAAGGCCAACCAGGCAGGGACAGAGTTGGGATCCGGCATATGTAATGAGAGACAGGGAGAGCGAGAGAGTTCTGTAATTATGCTGCTATAGTAGATCCTCTTGTTGTATTGCTTTCAACTGAACCTTAGATAAGGGAAACACAGATAGGTAGCCCACCCACTCACCAGCCTCAAGGGAGGGGCTGTCTCATATGGTAGGAAGTGGTCTTTGACATACCCCAGCCCCACACTATGGGCTTTAAAAGTGGGGCTTGGATAGACTCCCCTTTAGGCAGAGATAGGACTGCTGTTCTTTTAACAGCCCCACTGTGGCTTTAAATTTTAAATTCTAGATTGTTGCAATTACATCACAAAGTTGCTCTAAAAACTGCCACCCCATTGGCTGGGTCTACAGTTAAACTGTAATATAAGGAAAGATGACACTTCAACTGGTCAGAGCTCAGCTTTTTAAAGCAAGAACTGCTTAGCTGGAAGGGGGATTAGTGTGTTTTAGATACCTTTTAACGGACAGAGGATTCTTTTTAAACAGGTAGGTGTTTTCGTTACTCTGGGTTGAGAAGGACTCTTCAGGTGGTTGAAATTGAGATGTTAAAGCAAAATCTCTGGTCTTGTGAGTGATATGTGTGAAATGTGGTTAAAGCCAGGGATTATAGAGTTAACCCCCAAGGTCTTTGCAAGCCTCTGGAACACAGCTGCAGGCTGATAAGGGCTCTGGCTCTGAAGGGAGGTTAGCACAGGTGCAGATGGGTGTGGCTGATAAATTAAAGCCTGCCCACTGATTGGCTGGCCTCTACAAACCTGGGTAGGCCCTGGAGGAGGGCACCAGGTAGGTGCTGGACTGATGGAGTGCTGGTTGGAGTGCCTGCAGGACAGACTGAGGAACTGGCTGAAGGACTAGATAAGGTAAGGTTGTTTTGGGAAACAATTGTTGTATGTCTGCCATGCCCCCAGATCCACCAAGTGGAGGAGGCAGTTATGGCTTGGGCAAGCTGACTGCCTATTGTTTGGTGGTGGGGTTTGTTGGGGCTAGACTTAGTTTGGAGCTAAGCCAGTGATAAGTGCAGTCTGGAGGAGGCAGACCAGCTGGTGATCCCAAGCATAGTTGCTGGAAGAGAGGAGGCCCAGTGGGTGATTGAACCCCCTCCCTCTTACCTATCACTGAGGCTGCTCTGGAGGGGAAACTAGTTAGCCTAGTGTGGGCATTAGGGCCTTTGGGGAGGCCCAGCAGGGAGAATTTGGCAGAACAGACATACAGTACATTCATGCCAAGGGGTTGGAATGCCGTATTGACTTAGAGGCTAAGTCAATCAATCAAACAGTATTTATATACTGCTTTTCAATAAGAAGTTCACAAATAAGTTAATAGGCAAAAAAATAGTTAAAGTTGAGTGAGTTTATAAAGCTGATGGTTATGCTGAGAGGCTCTTGGTGTCAGTAATAATGCGGTCAGTATAGTAAATATTGATTAGTTCTCCAAAATGTTCCTGTGTCTAATGCTGGCATAGGAGAAGAAAATTGCTTCATTTGACATCTAGATCTTGCTTCTGCACGGTTTGCACTTGCCAAAATTTTCCTATTCATCTGATAAAGGGATTTCTTCAAAATGCTTCCAGGTAGGGTCTCTTTTACAACCCACAGCCATGGCATGTTTTTGTATGCCATTGCTAGCTAGCATCAACTCCCAACAAGTGATTTGGAGTAACCGAAAGACCTACATGTTGACTGCAGAGTAAATTCTTGTGGACTAGTGCCCATTTCTGCAGATACTACGATCCTTTGTCCATAAAAGCTGCAAACATTTTTTTTTTTAGCCTTTAAGGTACCACAGGACTCTCCTTGGTCGTGCTTGACGCAGTAGATGAACACCAATATAAGCCCTTCCCCAGTCCTTTTCTTTCAGTCCTGCCTTTCTCTGTTAATCTGTCTGTATGCCCTACTACTACCATTCACCCACCCCATGAACAAAAAATATAGTTGCTAGATAGACCACCATTTTCCATGAGTGGAGAAGTGGTAAATCTTGACTCTGAGAGGCAGCACGGTAAATCTTGACTCTGAATCTTTGAGATCAGGTTGTTGCTAGGCATAAAATAAAAATTAAAAAGCTACTGAAGTGCCAGATGCCTCGGGCATATCAAGTTGTAATGGAAATATATAAACTGTTGTTCTTCTGAACAAACTGGGGGGTCAGCTTTGCCAATCATTCTGTACAAAGCAAAACTTACTGAAATTTTTCTTACAAAATCAATTTTTTATTTAAAAAATCAATTTTTATCCACTCTGGTTTTGTGTCACTCCGATTGAAAGAACTGCAAAAAGTATATAGTGGAGGAGAAGTAATCCATTCCCAAAATGTCATCTCTGTCTGCTGAGAAGAGGCTTAACCCGGGGCAGTTTTTTTTAATAGGGTGAGGAAGAACTATAGGAGATATTAAGAGGCTGAAAAGCAAGTGGTGTAGTCATCTGAGCAAAGAAGGGATGCTTCATACATCCAGGAATTTTTGCCTGTTGGTGTCTCTTTTTTCTCTTCCCCACCCCTCTTCTTTTTGCAACTTCCATCTTGCAGCTTCTACAGGGAGGGACCTTATCAGCTGTGCTCTTGTAGAGCGCACATAACATGCACATGAGATGAAAAGCCATTATGTGCAGGGATCCTGTGTTGAAGCTAATGGCCTGCTGATGTAATTTGGTGGCAAAAAAATGACTGAGGCCAAATTAAGATGTATAGAAACGGGGCTCAAAAAACCAAACTGGGACTCTTTAATCAGCATGTTCACTTTTAGGCCCAGACCAAATATGCGATTAGTACTTGGGTTTCAACTCATGGGGGATTTTGTGACAACATATTCTCTGCAATCCAGGACTTTCTTTGAGGCAAACGCTGTACGAGTTCCCACACTGGTTCTGCCAATCATCCTTTGACAGGCTTCCTATATCTACATGTATCCGGGCAGCACCTGCCAGCCAAAGGCGTTTGAGCTTCTCCCTGAGGGTATGCCTTTCTGAAAGCAATAAATGTCCTGGTTCTACTCCTATAGGATCTGTGTGCTTTTCACTTACTGTGTGTGTTTACTGTGCCAGTGGGCATGTAGGGCTAATCCACTGGCACAGAAGCAAGCTACAGGTCACCTCTAGTATAGGGGCTTCTAAGCAAGCAGGCATAGGATCGTACCCCACAGCAGGCACCTTCACACTAATTCACACTAAAAGATATTTCAATTTTATCTTCCTTCCCTTGCCTTTGCACCTGCTGCTACACACCTTGGGCTATAACCCTATACACACACTCTTGGGAGTAGGCCCTGTTGAACACAATGGGACTTCTGAATAAGTATGTACAGGACAATATAAACAGTGACTCCTCTTTCTCCCGCCCCCTCTTTTCAGTGGAAAGAGGATCAAAGTGCTAATGAGAGAGGGCTCACTTTGCCTCCCAGCCCCAATCTCAACCAGACAGAGCAATGATCAAGCAAATGCCACATTGACTGTGTCTTTCCTACTCACCATAAGACAGCTGCCCTTTAAAGCCAAGAAGAGCAAGTGGTAGCAAAGGAGGGCTCTGCCAGGAGCCAGTCTAGGGTACTGTCGCTCCTCCTCCAAGACACACAACTGATTGCTATAGATAGGGTTTTTAAACACACACACACAAACAAACCTTTTTGGTGTTAAAATATCCAAATCAAAACACCAGATTTTGGTGTTTTAAGATATTTTCCAAACATTAAAATGGATTACATTTTCAATTGAAAAAAAAAATACCATGGCTGCATCTGCTGCCACTGTATCACCTACCTAGTATTAATTTTAAAGCATTTAAAATTAATAAATGAAAATGATGTTTTTATTCCAACACATTAGCACTTTCTGCTTTTCAAACCACAAAATCTGTGACTAACACCATTTTCAAACACCCCTAGCTATAGGGGGCTATATAGCTATATTTTCTATAGTTATAGAAAAGGATGGCAGTTTAGCAACCATACGTTCATAAAAGCCTCTGAAATCATCCAAACTAGCAGATTGAAAGGGAAACACGTGGGTATGTGGTACAGGCATGCCCCTGTATCCACTGGGGATAGGCTTCTGTCATTCTCCCACCCTCCCATCGGTACCTGAAACCACAGATAAGAGGGAACCCTATGTTGAGTATAGGGTTCTTCCCCACCCATTACCGTCCTTTGTTCTTGCTTTTACAGGTCCTGTTTTTTTAAATGGGAATGAGATGACCAAGCAGACAGAAGGCACAATAAGGGAGAGATGGCCAAAGCATTAACAGGAAGCAGCTTCCAATTGTGCCCTCTGCTGGTTGTTGCATTCCCATATAAGGTAAAGGTTTCCCCAGGACCGAATGGTCTAGTTGTGACTGACTGTAGGGGGCAGCGCTCATCTCCATTTCAAAGCCTGGCGTTTTGTCCAAGGACAAGCTTCCGTGGTCATGTGGCCAGCATGACTCTATGCCGTAGCGCACGGAACGCCGTTCCCTTCCCACCGAAGTGGTCCCTATTTATCTACTTGCATTTTTAGGTGCTTTTGAACTGCTAGGTTGGCAAGAGCTGGGACAAGCAACGGGCGCTCACTCTGTCGCGCAGTCTTGAACTCCCAACCTTCCGGTCGGAAAGCCCAGCAGCAGCAGTTTAACATGCTGCGCCACCCCATCCCCATATAGTAACCTGTAAAAGTAAAGTTTTTCAAGATGCAATCCTAACCAACTTTCCAGCACCCGGGTATGGGCAATGCACCTCTGAGATAAGGGCACAAACATTTCCTCACCTCGAGCAGGCTTTTTATTTGTGACTATACTACTAGTCCACTGCAAAATGCAGCACAAGCCCCATTGGCAGTGCTGGAAAGCTGGTTAGGATTGTGCCCTCAGTGACCACAATTAAGAAGGAAGGTAAGGGGGCCCCCAATCTGTGGATGATTGAAACTGTGGATTTAGGATCTGTGGATACGAGGGCCTGCCTGTACTTCGATATCCTGTGGCAAAAACAAACAGGATCCTCATGGATCAGAAAATCCATGTGGCTTTTGTTGGGATATTGAAGGAAGTCCCTGGAAATTTACAGGCCTGAATGGGGAAAGGCCTAACATTAGGCTCACTCAGGGGGTAAAGTGCTGAGTCATTCAGGCCTAGCAAACCAGCAGTAAAGTGCTGAGTAATTCTAACTCAGCTTCAGCCTGGGGATGAGATCATCTGATCTCTGATTGGATGCTGGGGACTATTTAATGAAGACCAGAAACACTTGTGGTTTGTTGCTGGAGATGAAAGCATTGCTGTTAGAGGAGCTTTGCTGTACCTGTTTGCTGTTCTTTGCTGCAAGAAGCCTTCTTCTGAGAATATAGAAGTGCTCGCTACCCTAATCTCTGTTGTCTGAGTGATTCCTTGCCGGAGCTCTGCGACCTTGAAGCCTTTCCAAGCCTCACAGCTGTAAGCTGCTTCTACGCTATCATCAGGTTTTTCATCCGAATGTGCACTTATTTGTGGGAAACGCTCATTTCCATGTGAGCGTTTGCATATTTGGACAGGGCTCTTGTCTGGGAGGGTGGTTAGGATCTGGGGCAGGACAGAAGTGCTGAATCTGACAGTTCCTATGTAGTTTAGTTCAGCACTCAAGCGAGTAGCAAGCTGCCCAGAAAGTCGAACATGGTCACGTTCTACTTAAAAAGGGAAATGTTTCTTGCATGAGAGCATTTCTTCTTAAAATGTTGAAAGGGAGAGTCAAGAGGATCAACCCTGTCTGCAGGTTACTTTAAAACTTTTATAATAGAAGCTCAAGTGGAATGTATACATCGGGTTTGGAATGGCATGCCAAAAAAGAGCGAGAAAATGCCAGGATGGGCAGCAAGCAGAGACAAAATGATAGACTGCTTCTTTCAGAAAATGCAGGTCTTTTCCAAATAGAAAAGAGCACAAATTCTGGCAAAATACGGAAGGGGCAGGAGAGAGACCATAACATACTGGGAAAAACATTTAGAAAGAACATGTCAATAGTTCAAATGGAAATTTTGGCTGTTTGGATCATTGGATAACAAAGGAGTGCAATGCTTAATGAGACGGGAGAAAATTGCTCTGATCTGGTCTTTGCCGCACCAGCCTTTGGACAAGATGTCCACAACTGAATTGCCTGTTTACGAGAGAAATTTTAAAAATCCAAGTGAATTTAGAGCATCCCTGCCAGCTTTCCCTGCAAAGCAGGCCATGCTCATGCATGAACTCCTTGGCTTGCTGCATAGCAGGGTGGGGCATCTTCCAACATTTGGCAAGGCTCTCATCACCAACTTCTGGTTCAGCCAAGCTCCAGGCTGCACAAAGCTCAGCTTTGACCTACATGGCCCTGCAACTTAGGGGAAACAAAGATCCTTCCCCCTGCAGCCTCTTACCAAGGGTGTAGGTCTACCTCATGTCTGTTGGGGAACAGCATCTCCCCTTGATCTGCTTTCAAAAAAAGCTCTGGAAACACTCCTTTTAATTGGACCACCACAAAAATTGTAGTTGTATAGATGCCTCATGAGGTGCTCTCTTCCAGCTTTGCCCTCTGTTGGGTTATCCCATTAGGCTCACCTGGTGTCGCATCATGCAGGTGGCCCCTTCAACATTAGACCGAGTCCTGTGTCTAGCTACCTGCTAAAAGAGCTGAGCTTTTTTCCCCAGGGAGCTGCTTAGGTTGATACAGACTCCCTCAGCCTAGTAAAGCCTTTGACCCACCTAATATGCTGATTCCTCCTCCTCATTTCCCTTACAGAGGGCACAGTCCTAACCTGGAGTTAGGCCAGCAAAGTTTGCCCGGCACAAGGGACACCATAAAGTGTGTTTGGACCACTCTTGGAGACAGAGAGGATACCACACAGATGTGCACCATCCTTCCTGACTCAGAGTGGTCTAAACACACTTTACTCACCCTTTTGCCAGCCAAACTTTGCTGGCCTAACTGTGCCGGCCTAACTCCAGGGTAGGATTGCACTGTGAGTCTCTTCCACAGTCTCCCTTTCCTTTTCTTCCTCTTGGTTTGTGTCCCTTGGCTCTTTCCCTCACCGTCTCATTGCCCTTCTCTGCTCTCATACCTCTGTCCCTTCTCAGAACTATCAGAACCTGCAAAAGTAGAAGAGACAAAAGTAAAAGTCTAACTAGTATGCATCATGTGTTATTCAAGACTCCTTCCTATGTGAAATTATAGTCTAATACAGCGGTTTCCAACCGTGAATGGGCCTCAGGTGTGATGTGGGGCCAAAGGACACTGATGGCAGAAGCATGGGAGAAAAAGTGGAAAGGATAACAGGAAGCAGTTACTTCCTGCTTCCCATTAACCTTCAGTTTAGTCTCTTCAAGCATTCAGGCTGCCGGCAGCCTACCTGCATGCATTACAAGTCTGTGTGCTTATAGTGGCCTATAAAAGCAATGAACACTTTGCTGCAGTAAGCCTTTAAACATTGATGGGCATGGGTGGTAGGCCTGGATCTGTGAATACAGCCTCTGGAGATATGGGGGGCTGCCTGTACTTTCTAAAATTACATTTTACTTGACCAGTCTTCCCAACTATATTCCCTTCACAGGGCAGGCTTCATGGATCCTGAACGGCTCGTCCAGTGTCCCTATGATAAAAACCACCAAATCCGAGCCTGTAGGCTGCCTTACCATTTGGTGAAGTGCCGAGAGGTAAGAAGAAAAATGGACACTTGAGAGGAAATTGCAAATGACTTGCATTCAAAGGTGGTCTTCTGTGTGTCGGCTTCCAAGGAACTGAAGCAGTGGCATAGTAACCCAAGATTCTGTTAATCATCGCTAAATTGATGAGATAGCTTCCCTTCCCACACTCCTTCCCGACTCCTGCCGGAGTATTGAAAAGAAACGGTGGGCTCCATTCTATCTTTCTCTGACAAATAGAGTTAAACGAAAAGTTCACATGGAATCTTGTGGTTCTTGAGCTGGTGAATATATGTATCTTTCGTTGCTCAGTACACTAAACTGAAACTAATAATTTGAACAGCACAAGTGTGACGTGCAATGTTTGATTTTCACACAGGAGAGGTCAGCTGGGCTGTAGCTTGTGGTCTATATCCTAAGAATGCACCTTGGGCACCATATGAAGCTACCTTATAGCTAGGCGGATTGCTGGTTCACCTTGCTCAGTATTGTCTGTACTGGACTGGCAGAGGCTGTTTCAGGCAGAAGACTCCCTGCTCTACCTGGAGATACCATGATTGAAGCTAGGGCTTTCTGCATGCCAGGCTGGTACCCTGCCACTGAGCACAGGCCCTCCAGTTGGATGCCATTCTTTACTGCAGCCCTTTTGATTCTCCTAGAGGAGGCTTTGCTGATTTCCACCTCTGACCATATTCTTGTTCCTCACTTGAAGTCTGATTCCTCTTAAGTATTTCAAACATCCCACCCCTCCCCCCGGTATTCCTATGGCAAGTTGGGGCGGGCCATGCTTTTCACTGTAATTTCTGGCTTCTTTTCCAGAATAACAAGAAGATAGCAAAAGAACTAATAACGTGCCCCTACAATGCCCGTCACAGGATTCCCAAACTGGAGTTCAACATGCATGTGGCCACTTGTGAGAATAAAGTTTCTCCAGAAGAAAACTGGCGTAAGATGATTTTTTTTTACCTTGTCTGCCTAAGTGCCGGCTACAGAATCTTTCTCTGTGTGTTTAAAGTTACGTTGACTTGGAAAAAAAATTGCAGCAGGGCCTGCAATGGCTGTAGGATGCTTCATCTATATAGCAAAGTTCTTGGTGTTCCATCTGGGAGAGAATTGGACTGGAAGCAGCATATTGGAGACACAACTGGCTGATAAGGGGGCGCAAAATACATTTAAGATTGAGTGGGGAGAAACAAGAAGCTTAAGTGGAACACCATTTGTTTATGTTGAAGTATGTGGCATTACATAAGATGGGATTAAAAACTCAAAACTAACTTTGAGTTTAATTAGAGAAGTGACAACTGCTGTACAAGGTGGGGCTGGCCCAGCGGTGTTATGCTGCCGGAACGCTGGGCGGGACATCCGGGTGATCGACAGCCCGCCTGTTGTGTTTCGCAGCGTTATGCCGTTTGTGTAACGTACAGCGGCGTAATTGGTTACGCAAATGGCATAACGCTGTGGAACACGACGGGCGGGCTGTCGATCACCTGGATGTCCCGCCCAGCGTTCCGGCAGCATAACACCGCTGGGCTGGCCAATGTGTAGCAATCTAAATGAGGCTGTCAGATTAAATGGAAGGAACAGCAAACCTGGCAGTTAGTTAAACATCTTTCCCCTCTTAGAGAAAACTACTCAAGTGCATGACAAAAGGACAGAGTACGTGAGGCTAAGCAGCAGGGCTGTGTATACTCTGTACTTTACAGCAGGGGTCTCCAATACAAGGGCTGCATCGTATATTTTACACATTTTCACGGGCTGAAGAAAAAATCAGTTTTATTTATGAATAAGTGAAATTTAAATGAATGAATAAGTTTTACTTGGACCTTTTTTGAAATCAGCATGAGATTCCGAAGAGAAATGCGACATTTACAAAGAGACAAGGCTCTGCTTAGAAATGACGTATACTTAGTAAAAATGTCAAGTATTTTAAGTTGCTGTGGGCCAGATTAGAATCTTGTGGCAGGCCAGATTTAGCCCCTAGGCTGTCATTTAGAGACCTCTGCTTCAAACAGCTTGGGGGTGCCGATTTATTTAGTTCTGTTCCAGCCATAAGCAGGAGCAAGACATTGAAACCTCTGTCTCTAACTATGGGCGCTTCTGTTCAGCCCTACTATGGCTGAACCAGTGATGCACCGTGAGGGTGTACTAAGTGAGGCAGAACTGCCCTACTGGAGTTCCTTTGAAAGGTGCTGCCATGGCTGTGATCACCCAAGGCCTTTGAGCAGCTGGAGCCCATGGTTTGTAAGTGTTTGCAGGATCACAGCCACTGCAGCAGAAGTGGAGGCACTTTTCAAAGACCTAAGGTAGGGCAATTCTGCCTCACTTACCACACCCTCACAGCAGGTCCCTGGCATTTTTTTTTTAAGTAGGAGGATTATTTCTCCCTCAAGTACTGTAAAAATCAAAGTAGGGGATGACAATTATGTGTCCAATAAATTCTGTCTGTGCAATGTAACACAAGCCGCTCTGTTCAATACTGCAGAATCTGAGACAGTCCAAATGATGGTAGAAATAGATTTCTTGGAGCACCTGTGTGCCAGAGAGGGAGACACTGAAATGCTTGCAAAGGTAACCCTAACAAATACCTACGTACCGAAAGTGGTAGAATAAACAATGGGTTCATGCTGCAACAAAGTAAGTTAGGGGCAGGATACAATATCTGCTACCATTTATAGGAATGCAGACTATCTGCAGAATATAATATTTGTCACAAAACATAGATTTTGCATAAAGAGTTGGTGTCTAATCCCTACCACAGGCACTTTAAAAATTTGAATGCTGGAAGGCTGTCCACCAGCTCAAGTCTCTAGTATATACAGTACAAGATTTAACAATAGAAATCACTGGCTTGAATAACAGCATAAAAATACTTTTATCTGAAAACTAGGTCATTCTGGCATTGGTGCCTGTTGTGCACATCACTGGTGCCTCTGCAGGTCACCAAGTACCCATACAAATATATGTTCCAGGTCTAGACTAAATCTGATGCAAACCTCCACAACCACAAGGTGCCTGATTTCTTAAACCTTCCCCTCTGCTTACAGTGATATCCAATCCAAAGAAGGCAACCATGACAGCAAAGGCCTGGCAATGTCCACCTTCCGAAGAAGACTGGGAGGCAGGTGAGTTTTAACTTGCTGGGTTAGATGAAGAGTCCACCTAGGCCAGGGGTAGCCAACCTTTCAATTTTTACCTGTGGAGCATGATGGTAACAGCATTTTTCACCTCTGCCCACCTTCTGTCCTCGACCTGTTATTAGGGATTTTGTTATGGTTAATAGCCTTTTGTTTCAGAGGAAAGGCCTCTTTATGTGAAGGCCAATAGGATGCTGTTGCAAGGGCTCTGCAGCTCCATGTGTTTGATAAGCAAATGCACAGTTGTATTCAGGAAAAAATACAAACTGCTTTGGGGTTTTGCTTGATCTGATGCTGGGTACTATCTTGTGTAAATGAATATGATCTGAGAAAACTGTGGAGGATTCCACCTTGGCTGGGCAACCACACCTGGAACTCTTTCAGTCCTCTGATTTAGGGCAGGAGGGAGATCAGTAAATGGACTTCAAAGCAGATGGGTTATCTTTTCTGTGCTTCCCCCCCCCCCCTGCAAAATCCCAATTCTGTAAGCAGAGCCTAATCATTCATTTGTTACTCTTTTCAAGATGCTGATGAAGCTCCGGCTCCTTCTTTTGTTTTTGGTGGCAGGTAAGACTGCAGTTATTTGCTGAACACAGTGGTGCTGCAATCTTATACATGCTTTCCTGGGAGTAAGCTCCTCTGAACCCAAAGGAACTTCTGAAGAGGCATGCGCAGGCTTGAGCTGTAACTACAACCATAGCTTGATTAGCAAATGTCATAGGCTCACGTTCTGTGGGAGTTGCCCTGTTTCTAAAAGGAGATTTGCCCCCAACATCTGCTGGCAGACCTGTCCTGTGTAGTTCCAGTCACTGTCCTGGAACCATGACACTTAGTGGTTGGGGTAGGAGTAAAAAAATGGCTTTGGCACAAATTGCTGCTACTGTTCTACCTCCCACCTGGCAACACATATGGAGGCAGGAACTACCTTCTTGAGCAGCTGTCAAGATATAAATAGGCCCTGCTAGAAGTGATCTCTTCAGATAGCTTAACTACAGTCATACATCACTTAAGGACAGGGATATTAATGTTTTGTTTGTAAATACAAGTTTCATCAGGCAATAAAGCTTACCCTGGGCTACAAAAGAGCTTAATCTGGTAATTAGGGACAGGTGAAGCCCCTGTTTGTAAAGAGACACTTGTACACAGGCTGTTGCCCGATTATAAACATAAACAGACGGTGTGGCAGGCTAACTTGCCTGTCTAAACTCACATGTTTGTAGAAGGGAACCAGAGGACAAGGAAACAATGGAAGCACTACAGGCAGACCGGAAAGTAGTTGAGAGAGGCACGTGTGCAGGTGAAAAAGAGCGCTTTCAAGCAAGGAAAGATTTTTGTATAGTGTGAGGGGCAGTTTTGTGCTACATCTTTTAATTAAGGGAGCTTTGATCTCAAGCAACTACCATAGTTGCAATTGGTGATTTATGTTGCTAAGTGACACACGCCTGTATAAGAAACACCACAGTCTTGGCTTTCTGTAGGCTTAACAACTCTATTGTATATCTATAAAATGCATCTTCCTATGAATTACTTTACATGTACTACATAAGTGAAAACCACAGTTCTATGCCCAAGGATAAAAAGATTTCGGTAACTAACTGGGTAACTTAAGATGGTGCAAGTTTTTTTTTTAATGGGAACACAGACTCCTACAGGCAGGAGTATATGATCCTTAGGCTCAGGAAACCAGGTGGGAGGCTATTCCCTGTAAAAATGTTACAACCAGTGGTGGGATTCAAATAAATTAACAACCGGTTCTATGATGTCATAGCCGGAGCCAAAAAAACCTGAAACCAGCCGAGGTAAGTGAGTGGGCGGGGCCCGGCCATTTAACAGGTTCTATAGAACCTGGGCGAACCCCCTGAATCCCACCACTGGTTACAACCTAGGGTTACCAGATACAAACTGAGACAGAGTGCCTATACCTTTAATCATTGTATAGAAGGGGGAATATGGGCAGGTGCAGCTTTTGAAACCCTTCCATGATGAGCTACACCTGCCCAAAGTCCCTCTTCTATACAGTGATTAAAGGTATAGGCACTCTGTCCCAGTTTGCATCTGGTAACCCTACTACAACCAAGTGTTCAGATAAGGCTCTGCAATTAAGGACTAGCAAGCCACCTTTTTAAAAGAATAACCTACAAAACCTGAGTCATTTGGGATATTGTTAAATATCTATGCTCTGTATGACTCGGCAGGGCAGGGATAAGTGAAGATGCTGTACAGTGAAGGAGACAGAGTGTGGCAAGGGACTGCAAAACAAAATATTCTGCTATAAACTGCAATGAGGCTAGAGTTAGATAGCTCACCAACATTCAGTTCTGCTTGAAGGCAGCAAGCTCAGGCTTGCCAGCAACTTTCAGAAAGAAGGAAAAACCTAGTATTGTGGACCCAGCAAGGGGATGCTGCTTCACCACTACTTAGAAGCCTGTTGTGGGCTAAGCCCACTTGGTTTTCTTAATGCCTGCTGAAGAAAGTGAAGACACACAGTGTGGCAAAAGCTGGGTGTAAACTAACAGATGTGCATTTTTCCCCTTGTATATAGCTACCAAGGCAAGAGGAACTAGACCCTGAATCGATCTAAAAGGTATGAATGGCTCTATTAAGTATTAACTTATGTGTAGGTGGCAGAGATTTATGGAGACTTGGGAGAAATGCAACTTGAGTAGATTGTTGGCTTAAACACTCTCAACTCTGAAATACTTAGATTACCAACTTCAAATGCAGTGTTATGATTATGCGTATCAATATCTGAAAAGTAGTCTACAAATATATAAAATAAGGTCCTCTTTTTCTGCATGCACACTAATTGAGAACGTTAGAAAAGCTTTGCTGGATCAGGCCAATGGCCCATCTAGTCCAGCTTCCTGTATCTCATAGTGGCCCACCAGATGCGTCAGGGAGCATGCAAGACAATTAGATACTTGTATCTCATTGCCACTCCCCTGCATCTGGCATACTAAGGTAGCCTATTACCCTTGCACCACCCCCAAGGAAGACATCAGACTGCAGTTAGGGGTTTCACATTATTTAAGTACAAGTGATCAATTTTTTAGTCATGAAACCTACTGAATACCCATCCCTCCCTCTCCATTCTGAGGTAGGCAAAAAACTTGTCATCCCTGGCCAATTCGGTTGAAAGAAAAAAATTCCCACCTGGCCCTCATGATGAGTGACCACCTAAAATCAGACTAGACATACCCATCAAAGCTTGGAACCTATGATGGAATCTTCCTCCATAAATCTGTCCAGTCCCCTTTTAAAGGCATCCAGGACAGATGCCATCACCACTTCTTGTGGCAAGGAGTTCCACAGACTAATTACACGCTGGGTGAAGAAATATTTTATTTTATTAAATATTTTATTAATATTTTATTAAAATATTTTATTTAAAAATAAATTTTTATTTTTTATAACTCTTCTAACACTCAGCTTTAGTGGTTGTCTCCTGGTTCTGGTACTGTGAGAGAGAGAAGAGATTTCCTCTATCTACTTTATCCACCCCCTGCAGAATTTTGTATGTCTCAGATCATGCTCCCCTACCTCAGGCACCTTCTTTCTAGACTGAAGAGCCCCAAAAGCTGTAACCTTTTCTCTTAAGGGAGGTGCCCTAGCCCAGTAATCACACTGGTTGCTCTCTTTTATACTTTTTCTAATTCCACTATGTCCTTTTTGAGATGTGGCGACCAGAACTATACACAATACTCCAGGTGCAGCCTTACCATCACTTTGTACAATCAATTTGTACAATTGTAGAGGAAAAGCCTTTTGGTTCATGCGTGCTCAATTCAACCCATGTTGTCTAAGGAAGGAAGAGGAAGCTGCCATTTGCCTGCACTGGGCAAGGCTGATATGAAGCACGCCTGAGCTGCCATACTGGCACGTATCTAGCGAAATCCTCCATGCCAGCTTTTGGAAAAAGTAGGGAGACTCTGAAGATGCTCCTCATTGCTTTTTCATAGCGGTCGCAATGTGAACTGCAGAGAAAATCACCATGACCCCATTAGCTGGCTCATCTTTCTGCACTACTGCTACAACCAAATCAGTTGGTAGGAAACAAGGGCCTCGATTGCCCGCCACTTGTCTGCTGTGATTTATTATACTCTGCAAACATCCAATCAAATGTCAGGGGTGGGTTGGGGAAAAAGTGCCCTGGCACCATCTATCCCCAATTCAGAGCCCTGGCCCTAACTACTGAATGGTAGGAGAGAGACGACAAAGGTGAGAAAGGCCTAAGCCAAGGAGCACAGCAAAATCACGGTTTCTCCTAGTTGAGGCAGAGCCAGACTGGATGGCTGGATGCCCCCCTGCCTCCTACTTATCATCCTGCTAGCCTTGCCCCTGAGGATACAGGAGGGACATACCCAAAGAGTCAAATATGCCCACCTTCTTCTTCTAGAAAAGGAGTCTGGTCCCATGTGTCTGATTTTTAGCAGCAGCTGGATCCAAGAGCTTTTTTTTAACCTGGATCAAAAAACTGGACTGGAACTACCAGGTGGGGAAATCAGATTGAATTATTTGCCTGCAATCTCCTGATTAAGGGCAGAGAAAGTGGGCTTAACCAGTGGTGTCATTCAAATGATTTAGGAACAGGAACTCACTTTTTAACTGCTATTTACAAAACACACCCTGACAAATTCTGTAGTTCAGAGCTAGGTTTTTTCTCTCCTCCTTTACCTCTGTAATACACAAATCAGACAGCATTGCAAAAATTTTGAAAACCACCACAGGTCATTTCTATATAGTGGCAAGACTAATCCTCTATTTACAATTACAGGGTCCTCCTGGAACTATCTCAGAAGAGGCAATCAAGGCGCCCTTTTAAACAACTAATTTTTCTCATGTTTTGTCTTTAATGTTTTGATACTTTCATGATGGGGCCTATTTAAATGGGTTTTTGATTGTCATTATCCTTTTGTAAAAAATAAAACTCCTTAACAGAAGTCTTTAGTAGTTGGCTTGAGGTTACTTCCCGAGAAAGTAAGTGGTTAAATCTCCAGCTCAATAGTGGAGTAGTATAGGCTGTTTTGAGTCTTATCTTGGCAAAATCTGCTCTGATGGTAGCCCAATCCTAACCTGCATTGGAGCAGGGAGGCCGGCTGACCTGCACTGCAGCCTACATACATTTTCCCCTTACCCTGCGGTGGGCCCCAGCCAGTCTTACAGGGATGCTTGGATCTGGCCCACCCAATAGGGGTCAGGATTCAGATGGATCTGCACTCTCCCCCATCGCCCAGCCAGTCCACCCACAGGGGCCAACCTCCCTCTGCCCTATTCCATCCTCCCAAGCCCCCACAATGGCTGAACTCAACCAGCACAGGACAACATGCTCCATGGCATCCCTGGGCCAGCATGACTTCCTGCACCCACCTCACTGGCATTTGCAACAGTGCTGGGCCAGCACAAATGACATGCACCTGCCCAGCAACCAGGTAGGATTGCGCCCTTAATTTATGAAGCTACAAAAGGCATTGCTCAGAGGCAAGGATAAATGGACACAATCCTGCCAAGCTCCTCCAAGATGATGTGATTTTCAAAATGTTGTGTTCGGAAGGGAAATGGGGAAAACACCAATTGGGGAGCAACAGAGCAAGGTTGGGAACAGCAAAATGGGAAGAAGGTAGAGCGGTGGTTTTCAACCGTTGTGTCACAGCACATTGGTGTGCTGCAAATAATGGCCTGCAAGTATGCTGCAGGAGTTTGGGGGAGGATCATTCAGTAGTAGGGCCTTGTCAACTGTCAAAAAACCTGTGGTGTGCCTGGACAACTTCAGCACCTTCTCAGTGTGCCACGAGATAAAAAGTAAAAAACACAGGAAGCCACCATACAGTTGAGTCCATTTAACTCAGTACAGTTGACATTGATTGGCAGCGACTGTCCAGGGTTTTTCAACCAGGAATTCTTCCCAGCACACGCCGGCCAAAAATTAAATTCGGGACCATTTGTATGTAGAGCAGGCAAGGCTCTTTCACTGAGCCAAAGCTTCCTTTGTATGACCTTCTAGCTCAGGGGTGGCCCACCTTACATAAGAAGAGCCCTGCTGGATCAGGCCAAAGGCCCATCTAGTCCAGCTTCCTGTATCTCACAACGGCCCACCGGGTGCCCCAGAGAGGCAAGACGCTTGCATCTTGTTACCACGCCCTTGCACCCGGTACTCTGAAGTAAAAAGGTAAAGGTTTCCCTGAGACCGAATGGTCTAGTCGTGACCGACTGTAGGGGGCGGTGCTCATCTCCGTTCCAAAGTCTGTAGAGCTGGCGTTTTTGTCCGATCATGTGGCCAGCATGACTCTACGCCATAGCGCACGGAATGCCATTCCCTTCCCACCGAAGTGGTCCCTATTTATCTACTTGCATTTAGGTGCTTTCGAACTGCTACGTTGGCAGGAGCTGGGACAAGCAACGGGAGCTCACTCCGTCGTGCAGTCTCGAACTCCCAACCTTGCGGTCGAAAGCCCAGCAACAGCGGATTAACTTGCTGCACCACCACGTCCCATGACACCACTCTGAAGTAGCCTACTGCTAATGTAAGGAGGTTGCACAATCCATCATGGCCTATAGCCCACGATGGACTTTTCTTCCAGAAATCCGTCCAAACCTCTCTTAAAGGCATCTAGACCAGATGCCATCACCACCTCTTGTGGCAAAGAGTTCCACAGAATAACCACCCACTGGGTAAAAAAGTACTTCCTTTTATCTGTTTTAACTCTCCCAACCCTCAGTTTTAGCAGATGCCCCCTAGTTCTGATGTTTTGAGAGAGGGAAAAGAACATCCCTCTATCAACTCTATCCCTTCCTTTCAACTTTAGGGCTCCTAGAACTTTAATGATTGTGTTGGGCCTGAAGTCTTAAGGTCAGGCCAGGAATTTTGCAACTCGGGAACCGTAGAGAGGACGGTGTTGATAATCAAGGTAACACAGGGCAGCTGTGTTCTGTGCATGGGTGCTGGTGGGCATGTTGCCTATGGCTGAGCCTGGCTCTCCTATGATTGGCCATAGAGCAAGATAAAAGGAGCTATCAGAGTGTGGGTTGTGTAGGAAAGGTGCAGCAGCAGCGATTTACCATCTGTTGCTGTAAAACTGCCTGACCAACTATGTAATTTGACCTCGGATCGTATGTATAGCTATTTGTTCTTGCTTGCTACTTTGAACCTATAAAGAAGGCTCAGAAGAGCTTAAACCTATGCCTGTCTTTGCCTCATTCCTTACGAATGGAGTAGCTGACCATTCTGCCACTTGGGTGCTGCAAACTAAGGACCCCGGAGTTTGCACTGCAGTTCTAGGGGGACTTAACAGCAGACGAGGGAATTCCAGCAGGTGGAGCTTGTCCTCTCATAGATGACAAGCTGCTCCTGCTGAAATTTACACAATTGCTAAAGTTCCAAGAGCCCTGAAGTTGAAAGGTTGGCTACGCCTGTTCTAGCTGCTCGGTGAACAGAACAATATGAAAGCAGCAGCCCAGATCCAGGATGGCTCAGCAGGTCTACCACCCTGCTTCCTACAAACAATGCCCAATAGGAGGCCCTCAACAAGGCCAACAGTTTCTCCCTTGCCACTGCTTCATGGCAACTACAGGGTGTTCGGCAAGTCACTGTGCACTTATGTATATTTATGAAAAGTGCACAGTGACTTTCCGAACTCCCTGTAGTATTTAGAAGTATTACTGGTGCTGCAGAATTATTACTATTGCTGCTGAGCCTGAAGGTGCCATACAGCCATCTTGACTAGTGGACAATAATGGATCTCCTCCTCCTCCTACTACTGCTACTTAAATTTGTCTCATCCTCTTTGAAAAACCATCAAAGCCAGTGAAAATCACTGCATTGAATGGCAGCAAACTCCCCAGATCAGCTACATACTGTATGAGGAAGGGAATTCTCTTGTCTGTACTGAATCTCTTGCGAATCTGGCTCATTGGGTGACCCTGACTTCTAGAGGAAGGAAAAGCACCCCTGAATCCAAGCAGAATCTCTTCTGAACAGCTCTTCTACCCCATACAGAGATAATTTTCTCATACCTGTAGCACTCCCTTAAGCTTCTTTCTCTGCTGTTTGATTGTTTATCTGACATATTATTGTTCATGTGGAAGAGAAATCGGAAAGGGGGGGGGGAAATAAGCACTTTGGCCAATGTCGGTGATGCATTCTTGTTTACAGTGAGAACCAGCTGAAGCAGGGCCTGCTCCAGGAATGGCAAGGGCCAATGCAGAGGGCACCAGGCAGCTTTGGCAGCTGCAGTGAACAGAGCGCTGATGGTGCCACAGACAAAGTGCAGCCGCTGGAAATAGTTGGTGATACTATTACATCATCATCAACTGCAGCTGGAGGGGCCCTTTACAGGCTGTATAGACCCAGGGCAAGCAGGAGGGCTGACACAGTGCTCTGCTCACCACACCGCAGCAAGGATGCTTCTGAACCAGAGTGGTATTGACGTGGGATCCAAATGGAGCGCAGGGCACAATTTGGCTGATTCGCCCTACAGCATTGTGTGTGGGCATGGCTATAGTGTTGCAACCCTTCAAGCAAAGGATGGAGGAAAGACTTCTCGGCTCCCACCCCACCACTGCTTTACCCAGGCTGCTTTCTTTCTTTTCTTTTTTCTTGGAGATGGTATTGTTGTTATATATAAAACCATTTTCCCCCTGACAATTGAGACACACACACACCCATGGATCCTATATACACACCCATGGATCCTATGTAATTTCTGTATTTAGAAATTTTCTGTATTTAGAAATATAATTTCTGTATTTTTTTCCCATTAAAAAGCTGCACACAAAAATGGCACTGACTGATTTTGCACAATTAGTTGCATCGGCTGACATGTTTAAATGCAAATGAGATTTGAAATCCTGAAAAGCTCAGTGATTTGAAAAGATTTGATTTGGAGAGACTATTGCAGTGTTATTCAAATTGTGTGTCAGGACCTAATATCAGGTGGGTCGCAGAAAGCTAGGAGCAGCCATCTTGGAAACTGCAGACTTTACTCATATTCCTGTTGTGAGTATTAACAGTTTAAATTTTCAAGTGAGGGTTTTTTAAAATTTTGTTTTTAGTTCCATGCTTTAACATCATATTTTGTCCTAACCTTGCTTTCTGTCAGGGATATTTCATGGTTGCGCAATTGCTGCAGTCCAAGAATGCTAATTTGCATTTCAGGAGTGTCATTTTTTTATGTTACAATGACAGCACTTCCTGCCTGACGATGTCATTTCCTGCCACAACATCACTTTAAGGTTGATGACATCGCTTCTAGTGGATCCCTGCTAACTGGGCAAGAGGCACTTTTTCAAGTGGTGCTCCTCTTATATTTAGCAGGGGGAGAGCAATTGTCCCTCTTCACCCCAGCACAGTGTCTTTCTCGTGGCTGTTGCTGGTGGTGTTCTCCATTCCTTTAGATTGTGAGCCCTTTTGGGACAGGGAGCCATTTAACTTGAATGTTATTATTTGCCTGTAAACCGCTTTGTGAACTTTATGTTGAAAAGCGGTATATAAATACTAGTGATTGATTGATTGATTGATCCCAACCTAAAAAGTGTGCATACCACTGGACTATTGGAAAAAACATCTGCTCAATCTGTCTTGCAGGTACACTATTAAGACAACATGGTTCATAATTAATGTGGCAGCGTTAACAGCCCATGGCACTATGCCTTCTCTCTCCCATACTTTCCACACTCAGGGCGCAATCCTAGCCTGGAGTTAGGCCAGCCAAGTTTGGCTGGCACAAGTGCCACTGTAAAGCGTGTTTGGACCCTCTCCGAGTCAGAGAGAATGGGTGCACGTCTGTGTGTGTTCTCTGTGTGGTCCCAATCGCAATCACTGCACTGTAGGCACCCGGGGGGGGGGGGAGTGCTGGTGTCCTTCAGGGTCTGAGATGCTGCAAAAAGCCTTGAATTGTGTGCGTAAAGCACTTCCAAGAGGGCTGCTGGCCTCCCAGACCCTTCAGGGTGCCAGCAGGAACTCCAGGTAAGCACTGTAGCCCCTGGGTGCCTGCAACACTGCCATTATTGCAGTGCTATCAGCATACTCATAACTGGGCCACTCCTCTTAAGGGGGAATGGCCCAGTTTTGGTTCCCAATAGTGAGTTCCCAAACCCACAATAAAAAACCACCTTTTTATTTCAAAAAGCTTTTAATTGTTGACAGGCTGGCTGGCTGGTTTTTGATATTCTTGCTTATATTTTATGATCCACGGGGCTTACTGTTTTTTAAATTTTAATTTTTAATGTAGTTTTTAAATTATTGTTTTTAATGTAAAATTGTAATTTTTATTGTATTTTATTTCTGTTGTTGTAAGCTGCCTTGCGTGCCTATGGGCAGAAAGGCGGGGTATATATTTATTTAATTAATAATAATAATAAATTGTAAGCTCCTCAGATAGATTCTCTCACCCTTGAAAACGGGATCATGCTATCAATTCTTTATGACCTCTTAGTTGATCCTTAGAAAGGCATTCGGCTGCTGTTTCCATTCATTCTTCTAAAGCCTGCAATTCTTTTTGGACATCATGTTTTATCATTTCATCAATCATTCTGAAGACTCAAAAGCAATAAAGAAGCCTATTGTCACTGGTGGCCTGTTCCAATGACTAGTCACCCTTTTAGCTGAAAACCTCTATTTCTGATCCAGGACTCCCTGAATCTCACTACCAATCCCCGGCTGAGTGTTTAGGAAACAGGCAGTAAGGCCAAGTTTGCCCAAGCTCTAGACAACACTCCCACCATGTGGCCAGAGAAAACTATTTGCAGCTTATCCAATTCAAGCCAACTCTCTCATTAACCTGAGATGTTTGTTTAAATGCAACTCTTCTTACAAAGCCTTTCTGCCTCCCATCAGGCATTTGCATTTTTGAATTGCAATAGCAGTAGGCTCTCTGAAAAAGAGATTGAGCATTTTAAAACCAGTGATGTGGAAACGAGGAAAATTAATGCACACAGGCAGCAGCCCCCTGTAATTTTGTTTTGACATAAGCCTGTCAAGGTTTCTTCTTCCCGTTTCAGGTTTTATTGAATTGCAGCACAAGTCGGAGGAAAAGTGTACCGCAGCAAAAAAGCAATTCACTTTCCAAGGCCCATCTTTTTTTTTGGCTCATGGAATTTAGTTTGTCATCAAGGTGGGCAACTTTGAGAAGGTCAAAACAAGAATGTCTCCAAAGCAGCAGGATGAGTACTTTCTGGGTTTCTTTCTGTTTTTGTAGGGCTAATTGTAAAATAACTGTGTGGCTCTTCACTCTGAAAAACACTGAGATGTCTTTTGCTTAGACAGAGACAGACAATCTCTCACCCCTCTCTGCTGATTGCTGCACTTAGAAAAACATGGGGCATTTGGACAACAAAACAATAGGCTAACAGGATGGAAACACCTCTTTGCTAGTTGCGCATCACCAGAGTTGGACTTAGGGCAAAGTTCAAATTCTAGCTCAGTCACAAGTGCACAGAATGGCCTGGGCAAGTTACAGTCAATCTTCACTACCATGGATAAGCTGTACTCAGCGATGGGATTAACAAACGACCTGGGGGAACGCTGGGCGGGACGTACGCGGAACTCCGGCGCGATTGGCTTGCCCGTCAGTTCCGCCCCGTCGCCTTCCCCACTGCCATACGGGCCGCCCAGGGGGTGCCTGCTCGCCTGGCCCCCCCCCCCAGGTGCCCGGGCACGCAGCAGTGGGGCGTGCCAACTGGGGGGCAGCGGGCCCAGCCCCGTGCGGCCAGCGAGGATGGCGGTGGGACGGAACAGACAGGCTGCCAATCGCGTGGGCTGCCAATCACGGGCTTCCAATTACGAGTACGTCCCGCCCAGCGTTCCCCCAAGTCATTTGTTAATCCCATCGCTGGCTGTACTTATCCATGGGGAACAGGACGGCTACACGTCATGTATTTGCAGCCTGTTCTCAGCTATCTGCGGCATTATGAAGGTCTCTGCTGGATTCAGAACGCCAGTGGAGAGAGCTTTAAAATGG
>JAJKFI010033087.1:0-57642 GCA_029204185.1 Lerista edwardsae
TACCTCTGACTCGGGAGCAGAACATGGGCACAGCTACCACCACCCCCTCAAATTAAGCTACTACAGTTTTAAATTGCCGTGGTGAGATTTTTGCCAGACAAGCCCTGTGTCAGTGTGACGGTACCGTTTCAAGTTCACCCTCAGACCTGGGCAAGAATCATCATACTGCGCCGTCTTGTGGCCTTACTTGGTGACCAAGCTGCGGTCCTTCCTGTGGCTCTCTGCTCCGGGTTTGTCCCGCTCTGGCTCTCCTTTTTTGGATGCTGCTTTCCGGGCTCTCTTGTTGCGGGCCTTGCTGATGGTGGCAGCACAGTGCTTGGGCAAGAGCTAGTGGATGTGAAAGATACAGTCACAAGGGTGCTAAAGAGTCCCTGGCACAAAGCACGGGGTTATAGGGGGGTGGTGGTTAAGAAATTGGAAAACGCATTGCAAGGAGAAGCTGTGCTTCCACAACCAGGCATGGGACCCCAGGTGCATGCTGGGCATTATGATGAAGTCAACCCCCATCATGTAAGTCAGCGAGTTAATAAACTGCCTTGCATGGCAGTCACCAGTGGTATCAAGGCCCACAGGCCAGATGTGGCCCACAGAAGGTATTTATCCAGCCAGCGTGATAGTCAGGGTCTCCCACCATCACCACCAGCTACTGAGCTGTGCTATCACTACTAAAAGGATGACATGCTTGATAATTGGGCTCTCCCATATCTTGAAAATATGATCGAGATTTGCACATTTCCTCTCCTGTCATTTGCTGCTAACGAGTTCCTAAATGAGAAAAGAGTGCTTATTTCTAGTCATCACCTGCCTAACATCACTTCCTCCCGCCAGCTGATGTCATGTCATGAATGCTATTTGGGTAGATGTATGAAATGAGTTGGACACTCCTGCTCTAAACCATCCTGTATGTTCTCCTGCCTCTATAGTTGCTGTCTAGTATGCCAGTATGCCACATGTAGGGGTAGACTGCTAGACGACACAGAGCTGCCCAGACCTTTTCATGTACACACATCACTCTTTTCTGAATGACCAAGTGGATGGGTAATGTTTGGTTCCACAATCTATGGTGTCTTTTAGATATTCCAAAACCAGCAGAGAAGTTGTTGGTTTTTTCCCCTGCAGTTAATCCCACAACACAACTATACCATTTAAAAGGTCCGCCAACTACATGGCTTGAATAGCACTGAGTTCCAGGGAGTCGCTGCCTCTTTCTCCACCCACTTCCTGCCCCAGCCTCAACCTGCATCTGATGCCCACTCCCCACTGCTGCCGAAGAACTTGGCTTCTCACCTGCTCACTCAGTTTGCACTGTTCGGCAGAAGCATCCAGGATGCAAGTAGTAGCCTGTCGAGACATCTCTTCCAGGAAGGCGCCGCATATGCCCAAAGCACCGCCTCGCAGGTGAGGGTACTGTGAGGGGAGAGAGGCGCCTGAGCTCACTGCACCCTCTGAGACTCACATGCTGCTCACATTTCTTCTAGTTCACTATCACAAAAGTCAGGGCTAGAAGGTGGCGTGTGGCAGGCCCATTTTTGTTGCAGCAGCCTCCAGCACACTGACAATTAAGCTTAGCGCAATGCTACAAATGTAAGCAATGTATGGCTGTGAGAGCTGGACCATAAGAAAGGCAGAGCGCCAAAGAATAGATGCTTTTGAATTATGGTGTTGGAGAAGACTCTTGAGAGTCCCCTGGACGGCAAGGAGATCCAATCGGTCAATCCTCCAGGAAGTCAAGCCTGGTTGCTCCCTGGAAGGACAAATCCTGAAGCTGAAGCTCAAAGACTTTGGCCACCTCATGAGAAGAGAGGACTCTTTAGAAAAGACCCTCATGCTGGGAAAGATGGAAGGCAAAAGGAGAAGGGGGCGGCAGAGGATGAGATGGTTACTGAAGCAATGTGTCACTGAAGCAATGAGCATGAAATTGGGCGAACTCCGGAAGCTAGTGGAGGACAGGGAGTGCTGTGGTCCATGGGGTCGCGAGGAGTCGGACATGACTTAGCGACTGAACAACAACAACAAAAAATGTAAGAGGTACAATGTAGACTAACCCTTGGAGGGACATGGCCCAAGGGGCTAGATGTGCTGTGTGCCAAGAGGAAGACAGCGGCAATATATTGAACTCCTTAGGTTGAGATGTGGGCACCAAGAAGCGGGTGTCCCACATAAGGAGCATCGTGATCAAGGCTCCCACTACCTTGAAATCTAAATCCTGACACACAACTATAAAACATTTTGCTTCAGCTGAAACTAAGATCCTCAGGGTAAGGTTGCCAGCTTTTGAAATTACTTCAGTAACTGTGCCTTTAACAGCAGCATGAGGTGGAGACACAAGCATGACCCTGGCTAGCTAGGCAAAGGCTAGTTGTACTCCTCCTACATCTAGCAGGGAGAGGGAAATTGCCCTTCATTCACAGAATTCTCAAGGCTGCATGGGAGGGACAGCCCTATGGAACTATGGAAAACTGCAGAATGTAGAGCTGGGTGAAGAACGCAGCTTCCAGAGAATTTTAACCCTTTCTTTCTTTCTTTTTTTAAAGATATGATTCTAGTTTTAAGTTTGCAAAGATATGCTCAAAAATGTGTACTGAAATCTTAAGTGCAGAAGGGGCTGAGTTTCCAAGCCCTGTAAAGCTCGCTTCCCTCTTCCCATGACGAACAAAACCATGAAAAATTGTTTCAATAACAATGTTAATTCTGTGTGAATTTTGAAAACATCCAAAATAAGACAAACTCGGCCACTTTGGTTGGTTTGCACAATTCATGCAGGGTATGCAATTCTGTTTGGGTCCAATGCAGGTGTGTGCATGATGGCAGAGTCCTTTGGTCTGGCTGCTGGAAGACCCAGTGGGGAAGATGGCCCAGAGAAGAAAACAGGCCTGGACATATTGCCACAGTCCCAATGGGAGGAAAAAACCAACAGCAGCCCACTAGGCAAGGAGAAACATCGTGCTGTTGCCAGAGTAATTGGAATGCTGCCTGCAGCACCAAAACAGCCAGCAGTACTGCCTAGGTAGGTGACTTTGCTCCCAGAGAGAAGTCCATAGAGGGAGCCAAAGGAGTGGAGAACAACCTCTTCTATTCTGAAGCCCCTCTCCTCTCCAGTCTGTGTGCATGGCTGTCTTGCTCACACATCTCAGAGTGCATACACCCCAGACTACAGGGCCATTACTCCAAACTCAATAAGGACATCTCAGGTTCTTTTGATTGTCCAAAGTGTTTCTGCCAGCTCCTCCAGCTTCAGCCGTGCCTTCATCCCTTCCCCATCACAGTCAAATGGATACTCACCTCCTCTGGGCACAATGGATTGACAGCATTGCTGAAGCTGGCACACAGAAGTGGGAAAGCAATGGCATAACGCAACATAGAAGGTTCTTCCATGGTAGATGTAAACAATTTCTCCATGAGGCGCACGTAGAAACTGCCAAAGGAACAGCAACATCAGGAATAAAGACATATGGGCACAACCAGCTTCATGTATATGCTTTGCTGTACTGACAAGTGCTGGTATAAACTTTATAGTCAGAGCGTTGGCTCATCATCTAGCCCAGGCTACTGTGACCTCAATGATTCTCTAATATCTCAGGTAGAAAGAGGTCTTTCCCAGGCTCAGTCTATATTCAACGGGATGCCAAGGTGCTATTTGTTCTGAAAATGAATGATTCAGAGGACGTGTCAGCATCACTGAGCTTGGGGAAAAAAACAATATTATGCTAAAGCCAGAATAGTTCCATGAACTGGTAAAAGAACAAAAAAAACTTTTTTTGCAAAGTATACAAAGACAACATAGATTAACTATGCAAAATCATGAACTCATTTATGTCAGCCTGCTACTGCCTTGCACTTTCAGCCCAATTCTGTCAAGACAGCGGATGGGTTCCCTGTAGCCCTCAAACCTGTCTGCATTGCTTTCCATCTCCAGTACACACCAAAATATGGAGAGGTCAGATGTCTCCACCAGCAGCTCCTCCACCGAGTCCAGCATCTTGGTGTGGAAGACAATGAGATTCATCACCTTGGCAATGTCATGGTTCTCCCGTAGTTGCAAGGGGGCCTTCAGGACACTGGTGTATGCCTGACATGAGTAAAATGAATACCTTTGGTGAAAAAGAAGTCGTGCTTGCTGACACTGCATCCTAAGTAGTCTGGATAGGACACGATTGCTAAACAACAATGCACTGGGACTGACTCACACATGAATCGATATAATTTGATGACTCTCAACAAAATGTGTGAACTATCTCATTTTGAGATGGTGAAATATCTCATTTTGAGTAGTCATTCAATGACACAAAAGATGTGAGTAATCTGTGGTTGGTCATTCACACATATGCAAGTCACTACCAGATACCAGAGTCAAGCAATGGTGAACATGCAGGTGTGAACGGTCCCTCAGGGTTGCCATTAGGAAGACAGGCTGATCTTAGAGCACACAGTAATACGAATAGAGAAGCTACCCAGGGAAGTTGTAAAGTCCTCTTCATCTAAGGGTTTCAAACAAAGGCTGGGCAGGCAAGTAAAAGCAAAGTTCAGAAGGTATATAAATTGTGTCGGCTGTTGTCAGCCCAGTGCTAAGCAATTGATGTGGCCATCCATAACCCAGAGTCCATAACTCAGGGACCCATATATAGCTACAAGCCACTCTCACCATGAGAACAGCTTGACTCTCTTCTCCCAACAATAAGCAAAGTAAGCTGGAGGAGGAGACTGTGATTAAATGTTCAAGGAAGGAGGACCCTCTGGTCTCTCCTCTTGTTCTCCTTTGTGGCTGATTTTGCCCATTTCTCTCCCCGCCCCCTGCACAAAATTCTATGGAACGCTAGTTACTGAGGAGAGAGAGAAGCAGAAATAAGCAAGGACCAGCCAGCAGTTCCTCCTTTCCTGTACTTTTAACTAAGATCACTGTTCATTTTCTCTGCCCAACAGCTTAGAAAGCCTTTTCAGGGCCCAATCCTATGCGGGCCAGCACCGGAAGCAAGCCCTGACCATAGGTGCTGGTGTCAGAAAGTACTGTAAGGCACTTCTAGTACCAGCGCTAAGAGCTTATCGCAGGTGCCAGCCCAGCACTAGGTCTGAGCGCCTGAAGGAGCTCTTGTGGAAGGCAAGTTACACAGCCGCTGGTGGTGCACATTTTCCAGGTGGGCAGGGAAGGCGGAACTGGGCAGGGGGAAGGGTGAGATTGGCAGTGGCCTCTGCTGCTAGATCCTAACCGCTGTGTCAGGCCGCACAGCCCGACACAGAGGCCCTCAAGTCTGCGCTAGCAAAGTAGCTGGCGTAGACATGAGGAGGCCCATTGGCAGGCCTGCACATTTATTGTTTGGCTATTTGGCTACCCCTACTCCTATGGTAGCAGGCAGCTTAGATTGGGTTGTGTGGAGGCAGAACTGGGATGCTTTTGCAACATGTGCTCATGTGCCTTCCAGAGATCTTTGGGCAGGGTCTTAAGACTTAAAAAATGATCGGCATTTTTAATTCTTAGTTTCTAATGGTTGTAATTTTATATTAGTTGGGATCCATTGGGGCCTGCTTGTTTTTAACTGTTTTATGTTTTAATTTTTTTTATCTTATTCTCCGTTTCTATTTTTAAATGCTGTAAGCCTCCTTAGGTACTTCAATACAGGACAGAAAGGCGGGATATAAATTCTATTAATATTAAACAGCAGTATTTAGCAGTCCTAGTGGATAGGGCTGTACTGTACTGTATCACAAGAAGGGAAACAGCACACAAAATCAGACTGTAAGGAATCCCAGTGCATATCCATCTTTACCACTATGTTGCTGGGGGATGGGAAAAAAGAAGTTGTAAAACCTAACAGGGTATTTTACCTGTAGTCTAAACCAATCCAGTCGTAGCCCAGTGAAATCAAACTTCTCCTTTTCTTCAACTACAGATGAGAAAAAAACGGCATCAATACAGTTCAAACAACTAGAAAGAACTTCTGGGATCTCTCACTAGCTAAACTTTGCTCATTTGGGCAAGAAAAACCCTTGAAGTGGAAAAAAACAGACCTTCCTATCCCCCCCCCCTCAGACAATTTTCCTCAGTTTTGATCTCTCCAGAAGTTATGAATAGTTCCTTTTTTTTCCTGAAGGTAGCAGGCTCACCTGCATCAACATCTCAAAGTGCACCAGCATCTCATCAAATTCACACATGCCCTTGAAAACATATGAACCTCAGTGGTCAAACCTGAGAAGCCAGAGGGGACTTGAGCAGAGCTCTTTTTGGTCAGGGAATTGTGCTCTTTGCCCCGCTATCATCGATGACACAAGCAGAATTAATAAAAAAAATAAAACAAATCGTGCATATTTACATAATGTAGCCCAATAATAGAGTCTAGCTTTCCTTGGCACACCTGGAGTTTACACTTGTACAGAGATTAAATAGGTGTCTTCTGGCATATGCCTGCACACACACAGCCACCTCTGGCTGGCTGAATAATTACCTTGCTTGATAGTCAGGGATGAGAGTGAGCTCACAAAGGATGACATGATCACCGACTCCTCTTCAGGGCACACAGTCAGGTCCTGCCAGAGGCAACAGAGTCCAAAGAGATGTTGATGGCTTATTTTTATTTATACGGCTTATTTATACTGAATTTTCATGACTGTGGTTATTTAATGAATCATGTTGCTGGTTTAAAAGTTGTACATTGCTTTAGGTGTACTTTATTTGGACAAATAGCCAACCAATGAACGAATGACTAAATGAATGAATGAGAGTTATTCCAAACTGCCCCTTTTGTTCTTACAAAAGAAATTCTGAAATTTTTCAAAAAGACTGCTGAAATTCCTTCTGTCTTGTTATGCCTCCACAGCATATTTTCTTTAGAACATTTAATCTAGAAATTTCCTCTCTTGCTTTTTAGACTAATTTCTGCTACCAAATCTTACCTAGACTGCCACAGCGATGTATTTTCTGCATTGTTTTGTGACTTTGCCCAGGTGGCTCTTAGGTTAGACACAAAGTGTGCTGTTTCAGTGCTTCTCATGACCTCAGCAGACATGGTGTGAGAGATGCCTTGGTCAATGCAAGTCCCGACAGAAAAACTCAGCCCAAGTGCCCGTCAACTTGTTCTCAAGCTGGGGGGAGGTAGAACTCAGCGCCTAACCTGTCCCTCTGGAATAGACATGCTGCCAGGCCCAACTACAGCAAAGTAACTACAGGAAGTCACAAGGAAAGGGTGCCTGGAAATCCAGCCACACCCTCTACCTCACTAGACAAGACAGACCATAGAGCAGAGGTTCTCGAAGAATTTGAGAACTGAGGTAAGTGTGTGCGGGGAAGGGAGAAAGCAGTGACATCCCCAGGTTTGCACCACTGCTGGGGTGTTAGGGGCTTTAAATTTACTTCCAATTGAAGCACTGGTCTCCTGGGGTGTGTGTGTGTGTGTGTGTGTGTGTGTGTGTGTGTGTGTGTGCAATGAGCTGCACAGAAACCTCCACAGGACTCCCAGAGCCTTGTAACGTTGAAAAATAATGAGCGCGACCCATTTCCAGTTTTTAGTTATGAAACCGGAAGTGGGCTGCGACAGTGATTTTTCAACATCCCAAGGATTGGGGGGCCCTATGGAGGGGCCCTATGGGGGGGCCCACACCCCCAGGAGGCTAACACTTTGATTGGAAAGTAGATCGAAACCCCAGTTGCCCCCACTTCCTCTGCCTGTCAGCCACCCCAGTGGCTCTCATCGGAGGCCAGAACACTGCACAGAAACAGCAGGTTTACTTTATGTAACAATAAGGCATAATACTGCCTGATCTTTCTCCCTGTACATCTTCATAATTAAAAAGGCTAGAGACATATTTATGATGATGATGATTTAACAAACACCACATTCAGTTAAAGGGCCTGGAATATCTCTAGAAGAACCAGGCTGTCCCCCATTGGTACTGTCCTGAATATGTGAGGGGGAAAACACACATACACCAGTCCCTGAGGCAGTAAGTGAACAGAACAATTCTTAAGAACATTCAAACTTCAGATATTCAATGAAAAAGAAAAAAAAAACCTAACTAATCTAATAAAAGAACAAGAAACTTTGGCTCCTCGCCAGAACCAAGAAAAGCTAGTTTGAAGTGTTTCTGAACTGTTTTTCCAGGGCCAGGTTTCTAAAAAGGGAGGTCAAAAGTATTAAATATTCCTAAGCTCTTAAATTATCTTGCTAGAAAGTTCTGTCTGGTTAGGGCCTGGTCACCTCATGCAGACCTCACAAAGTAGTCTTTTTAAAGGAGGGGTCTTCTTCTTGTATGTTTTAAACATATCTACTTCATGTGCTGTCGTTTTAGTACTGTGGAAAAACAGCACAAACGGTATGCCTTCAATTCATTTCTGTGGGCCCAACATAGCCTTCAATATTTTAACCACATGGGCCAACGGCTGTCTGAGGAGCAGAGTGGCCACTTACTCTCGGATGCCATTGGCCAATTAAAAGACAACATCAGAATGAGGGCCGGGCCAGTGCAACCGCTAACTACCACTTCAGAGAGGGTGGCCTGCAGAGAGTACAACTTGTGGTCTGTTCTGGCACGGTTTCAACATAGACTGGTAGATATTTCTATGCTGATACAGCAAGGCCAGACTACCACTGCACAGTCTCTATCACCGCGCCTCTCAGAGATTCCAGAAAGTCATTCCACCACGTCCAGCTGAGCCCCTAATGTAGCAATGAATACTTAGGCCTTTGCTAGCATCTTAGCATGATGCCCATTGGAACCAAGAACCTGCTCAGTCCGCACACTACTGCACCATCTTTCTTCTCTTTTGCAGCTTCCATACCTGGATGATATCGCTGAGCACCAGAGCATCAAAGCGTGACAAGTACTGGACAAAGTAGCGCTGGATGGAGTTTTGGTACTTTCGGAGCAGGCTACGGAGCTTCTCCATCAGGAACAGCAGCTCAGCCAGGTGGCTATGGAAGACAATAGATGGGACTCCAGATGAAACATGACAGCTATGCGTACTCTTGTGGTTCATTTTAACTGGTTCATTAATACTTCCCAGTCCGATACAAACACAAAACACCCTGACCTTCCCAAGGCATTAGCTCTCCCGGACAAAACATTCCTGTCATAAAATTAATACATTCTATGTATAGAAGTGGCTGTCTGACGAGGCTTTACAAATAGCTGAGGAAAGAAGGGAAGCAAAAAGCAAGGGAGAAAGGGAAAGATATACCCAACTGAATGCAGATTTCCAGAGAACAGCAAGGAGAGATAGGAAGGCCTTCCTAAATGAGCAATGCAAAGAAATAGAGGAAAAAAATACAATGGGAAAGACTAGAGATCTTTTCAAGAAAATTAGAGATGTCAAAGGACAATTCCGTGCTAAGGTAGGCACAATAAAGGACAAAAACGGCAAGGACCTAACAGAAGCAGATGAGATTAAGAAGAGGTGGCGAGAATACAGAGAGGAACTCTATAAGGCCGATCTAAATGTTCCTGATTACCACAATGGTGCGGTCACTGAGCTTGAACCTGACATCTTGGAGTGTGAAGTCAAGTGGGCTTTAGAAAGCATCACTAACAACAAAGCTAGTGGAGGTGACAGCATTCCAGCGGAATTACTCAAAATCTTAAAAGATGATGCTGTCAAAGTGCTGCACTCCATATGCCAGCAAATTTGGAAAACCCAACAGTGGCCACAAGACTGGAAAAGATCAGTTTACATTCCAATCCCAAAGAAGGGCAATGCCAAATATTGCTCGAACTACCGCACCATTGCACTCATTTCACATGCTAGCAAGGTGATGCTCAAAATCCTACAAGCTAGGCTTCAGCAGTATGTGAATCGAGAACTACCAGACGTACAAGCTGGTTTCCGAAGAGGCAGAGGAACTAGAGATCAAATTGCCAACATTCGCTGGATCATGGAGAAAGCCAGAGAGTTCCAGAAAAACATCTACCTCTGCTTCATTGACTATGCTAAAGCCTTTGATTGTGTGGATCACAACAAACTGTGGCAAGTTCTTGAAGAGATGGGAGTACCAGACCACCTGATCTGCCTTCTGAGAAACCTGTATGCGGGTCAGGAAGCAACAGTTAGAACTGGACATGGAACAACCGACTGGTTTCAAATTGGGAAAGGAGTACGACAAGGCTGTATACTGTCACCCTGTTTATTTAACTTATATGCAGAGTACATCATGAGTAGGCAGGGCTGGATGATTCACAAGCTGGAATCAAAATTGCTGGGAGAAATATCAACAACCTCAGATATGCAGAAGATACCACTCTAATGGCAGAAAGTGGGGAAGACCTCAAGAACCTTCTGATGAGGGTGAAAGAAGAAAGTGCCAAAATTGGCTTGAAGCTCAACATTACAAAAACTAAGATCATGGCAACCACTCCCATCACTTCCTGGCAAATAGAAGGGGAAGAAATGGAAGCAGTGTCAGACTTTATCTTCCTGGGCTCCAAGATCACCGCAGATGGTGACTGCAGCCATGAAATTAAAAGACGTTTACTTCTTGGGAGGAAAGCTATGGCGAACTTAGACAACTTAATCAAAAGCCGAGACATCACCCTGCCAACAAAGGTATGCATAGTCAAAGCGATGGTTTTCCCAGTAGCAATGTATGGCTGTGAGAGCTGGACCATAAGAAAGGCAGAGCGCTGAAGAATAGATGCTTTTGAATTATGGTGTTGGAGAAGACTCTTGAGAGTCCCCTGGACTGCAAGGAGATCCAATCGGTCAATCCTCCAGGAAGTCAAGCCTGATTGCTCCTTGGAAGGACAAATCCTGAAGCTGAAGCTCAAGTACTTTGGCCACCTCATGAGAAGAGAGGACTCTTTAGAAAAGACCCTCATGCTGGGAAAGATTGAAGGCAAAAGGAGAAGGGGGCGGCAGAGGATGAGATGGTTAGATAGTGTCACCGAAGCAATGAACATGAAATTGGGCGAACTCAGGAAGGTAGTGGAGGACAGGGAGGCCTGACGTGCTGTGGTCCATGGGGTCGCGAAGAGTCGGACACGACTTAGCGACTGAACAACAACATGTATATTTCTGTTACTCCTTGTGAGCCTCATCATTTGGGGGGGGGCATTGTAACACTTTCCTCTGCAGTTTTTCTGTTAACCTTATAGAAGCTGCCAGACAGGAGGGTGTTACAAGTACCCCCCCACTTCGACAAACACACATCCTGTAGGGAAAACAATCTCACTATCTCTAGATAAATGCAACTCTGGAAATCCTGTCAGGCATCTTTGAATTGTGTTCAAATTTTGTATTTGCTCTCCTGAACTCCAGTAACTTCCATATTTTGTACCAAAACATTGGCTTGTGCCTGCATTTTTACATTAACTTATGCAAAACCTCATTTTAAGTTGCTAGACATCTGATGGCACCAGGGTAGTAATGTGTATTTTTGCTGACACAACTAGCTGTGTTTATATACAGTCTGCTTGATTAAGAGGAATTCCCTTCATTCATCTCCAAGTTATCCATCCACACATTAAAACCAAACACACCAAGTTACACATTTATCCCTTGCATGTGGAAGCAACTCCAAAAATCCTTAAATATTAAGAGAATTTGACCAGCAAATTGTCAATTCTTGAGTGTCCATCACACTGCTCACAGAATTGCTGCCCATGGACAAGACAGCTAGACAGCTTATACCTTGCACTTTGAAACGCTTTACCTTCTCTCGCCTCCCCCTCCCCATTTGCCCTTCTCTCCTTGTCTTTAGTACTAGGAACCTTAAAATCCTTCCCTACAAGCCCCTTTTCCTGATTTCCATCAGATTTACACCAAAAGACACTTACACATTAGGCAGAAAGGCCAAAAATGCACCTGGCAACATGCAATGCAAAGACCGAAAGGGACAATCAAATCCCAGGAATTGCTCACGCCTAACAACTGCTTGTGCCTCCTTTGGACATTCTATGTGGAAAACATTGGGTTTTAGGGAACATGCTCAACACCTATTGACCAAGAGAAAGACATTTTGCCTCAAGCCATACTGACTGGTGACCCTGAAGACTTTTACCGTCCACCACAATGCAAGACTCAATTCAATGCTCACTTGTGAGAACATCCACACAATGCACCTTGTTTTACATACTGTAATCTGGATTGTGTAGGATGAGGTGGTGGATATTCCTACCTGCAGCACTACAGAATTTTCTAGTTCTCAGAACCTTATGGTGAGTTAGAATGACAGGACACAAAGGAGGACAGGGCTTCAGTTGTGCAGAGGAGGAAATTGTGGCAGATACAGCATGTATCGTATTGGGGCAGGAGGTATGGACAGATGGTTGAGATGTCGGTACTGCCTGAAGCTAAGTAGGAGAATCTGTGGTCTATTTTTGGATGGGAGACAGAATACCAGGCTACGACACGTTGCAGTACCTGTTGTGGCAGAACGGAGGCACTGGGGAGCTGATTAGCCAGTGTGGGAATATGTGAGAAGACCAGCCAGCAAAAGAACAGAGAATGACCTTGAGGATCTATCCAGGCTTGATTGCCTGCTGAAGCTAGACAGCACACAGTCAGAGGATAGAACCACATTGTGACCGCTACATCTGGGACTGAGGATTTGGTGAATCACAGAATACTGTATATTTGTAAAAAACATTTAAAAATGGTGGCTTAGACGAGCCTACCCACGTAAGCCACCTTGGACATTTGCTTCAGCATGGGAAAGGTGGGATATTAATTCTCCAAAGAAATAAATGTCATGCATAATAAGAAAAGCTGAGCCGCTAAAATCCCCCTTTGGCCCAACTATTAAGAGCTCCTTTGCATCTACTGGTCACCCAATATTATGTAGTTATGAATGGAGAGAGAGATGCAGAGGATTCCATGCTAGCTCTCACTCCATCCCCACTCCCCAGCCCTATTTCTGGAATCTCCCTGCCCCACATCATCACTACCTGTCAGTGAATTCTTCCGAGTTCTTGACCTTAGTGACATGCTCACTGTGCCGACACAGCCAGGTAACCTCATCACGGCAGAATGCCAGCGCCATGAAGACATAAATCACCTAATTGGAGTGGAAAAAAAGAGAACTTAAAAGACAAGCTACTTCGTTTCTCTCGCAGCTAGGCAGACAAGCTCAAGACATACCCCATTCATTTTCCCCAACCGTTTGGACGGTAACAGATAACCCATCACCATGTATTACTTTTTAAAAGCTCTACTCTACTGAATTCTGCATTACATAATAAAACACAGAAAATAAGGGGACCACTTATGCAAATTAATGTAATTTGTTAAAGGCACACTTAGTTCTGTTTCATAAGAACGTATGAACATAAGAACATATGAAACAGAACTAAGTGTGCCTTTAACAAATTACATTAATTTGCATAAGTGGTCCCCTTATTTTCCGAAGGCACACTTAGTTCTGCTTCATGTTCTTCCATATTTTGAAATTTTCTACATGACTGATGAAGGGCAAAAGGAAGATGGAAAAGGTGAAACCAAAAGGGTCAAAAAAGAGGGGGAAGCAGAAGAGCAAGAACTGAGCAATGCAAGTTACATATAAAGAAGTAGGAAGAGGGACAGACAATACAGACAACTGGCTAATCAGTGACCAAGACTATATTTATGTCCGAGCCAGGCATACATCCAGGCCAGGACAGACATACACATGCTCACACTTCCATTCCTATTTCCATGCACATTTGCACAGGTGTAGGATTAAGCAAAGGAACACACTTGCACACGTGTACACGGACAGGGTTTGCTTGTTGACATTATATTGTATATGGAAGACAGCTTTGTCACACATGGGTGGCTCTTTTCTCTTGCTCTTCCAAGGCAAACTCATTTTGTGTGTGTTTTACTGAGGATAAATCTCATGCTTTAAATAATCCTTCTGCCCGATACATCTGTAAGTATCTGCTGTACCCCGACAGTAATCTCCGGCTGGGCTGATGTCGTTGCAGTGTATGCTACTAAAGGTTATTCGGTTCTGTTCTCTTGCTCACCATCACGTCTCCCTCTTATACTTGCCTTTGGCCCCAGCAATCCTGGTTCATTGGCCAGGACGGACTCCATCTCCCGCACAGCATTCCTCAGGAAATTACGCCGGCCGCGATGCAACTGTCCACTGTCAAAAACACCAAACAGAAGAGATCACACATGAAGGCACCAGCCAACCAGGGCTGTCCCAAGACCTCCTGACACAACACATCCAGTCTCCCTTACCTGAAGATGCGTGAACCTCTACTCATCCTAGTCTCCAAAGTTCTAGCTCAGCATTTTCCTCCTCTCCATACTTTCCCCTCCTCTCTTCCTTTTCCAATCCAGGCAGTGGAAGGAGGAGCAGTGGAGGCAAGAGGACGGACAGAGGGGGGCACCCCCTATCAATCTGAAGCAATGGATTAAACTAGCCCTGCAGCCACCCCACACCCCTGCTGCCATGCCATAAATGTGCACCATTTCCTTGTGCCTCCCTAGTGCAACAGGACTATAGGGTATGAAAAAGAAGACAAACCAGAATAACTTTCCCTGGACTAGCAATCACTAGAACTTGGCAACGGGTTCTGTGTAATTGGAGCGATAAGATTTAGACCTTGTCTTCTAGTACTTGACCATCAAAGCAGGTTACAGGAGTTAAAAGTAAAAAAAAAAAACACATAACTTACAAATAACTAGAAGAATAAGGGCAGCTTGTAAATGGAAAGTAAGCCCATTCAGCTCCAGCAAAAAAAAAAACAACCCACTTAACTGAGTTTGCAGAAGAGGCATGCCACAAGCAGCTGGCAAATGGAGCAGAGTAGGTCTGGTTACGACAGGTAAAATGCCTGTGGCAGACAAAACAGGGCAATAGGAGATGCGCAGCAGACAGGGCCATAAGCAGGCCGAAAGAGGGTTGTTCATACCTGTGGGCCACAGCATGCTCTTTGCATTCCTTGATATCGGCTATACGCTTTCCGTAGCTGGAGAAAGAGATAGAAGGACGTAAGCAGACATGTCATGTAGCGGGTACACGGGGGTACGCATGTACCCGTTCCTAGGATTAGGGCTGGCCCCGCCCACTCGTCGACTCCGTCGGTGCTCTGCTCCGCCCCCTGTAACGTTTGAATTTCCTGCACGTTTGAGTTGCCTGCACGTTCTCAGAGCCAGGCAGGCAGGCAGTGGAGCGAGGGAGACTGACGGCAGCAGCAGCGTGAGCTGGTAGGCTGCCAGGGGCTCCCTCCCGAGGAGGCGCGGCGGTTCCTGGGGGCGGTTCCTGGGTTCCGGCTATGACCTCACTTCTAGTGGGCGGGCCCCGACACAAGTGCCAATCAAAAGTGAGTACCTGTTGCTAAATCATTTAGATGCCATTACTGGCGTAAGGATGCAGACCTCACCCCTTCACGACACAATGGTGCTGCACTGCTGCACTCAGTTGGTGAAGCCATCTTTGTGATGGGGGAGTTGAGGAATAATGGAATTAGAATGCGAAGATACAATGGAAGCCCCCCCCCCCCGTGGGACTGCCCAAATCAAGGCTCTGTGGGCTCGTACAGTTCTTAGGGTGACTGGGCAAAGGAGTACAACACTCTACTCCTGTACCTTTAATATTCGTACTTAAGTCAGAATTTCAGCACGTACTTTTTCTTGCCCTGTCAAACCTGCCTCATGTCTGAATGAAATGGCCAGGAATCCTTTGATTCTGATCCCTGGCAGTTTCTTTTCCTCCAGTGGATGAGGAGAAGGTGTTTGGCCCACATAACCTTCCCCAATGTGTCACTTACCCTTTGAGGCCACTGAAGGCCTCCTCAGTGACCTTGTGAATACAAAGCACTTCCTCCCGCACTAGAGTGATGTAGAGTGAACCACGGAGAGCTGCCCGCCATAGATCCAGGCAGCTCTGCGTCGAGCCCAAGCAGCTGTGGCACAGCATAAACCCAACTGAGGGAGAAGAAAGAAAGCCAATGGTCAACAATATGTGGAGACTGAGATTTAAGCAGAGGTAGAAGTTGGTACAATCGCCCATCATCAGTTCTAATTGTAACTCATTTAGTGTTGCCAGATTTTCACCTGAAGGCTGCACCTGTTTCCTTCAAAGCTCAACAGTGCCTAGTGATCACATGGTAGCTACACCTTCCATCCCACTACTCTGCTCACTCTCCTCTCCAATCTGCCACCGGACCAAAGCACAGAGTAATGCATACAGTTCTTGACCATGGAGAGCGAGAAACAGACGACCAATCATTCAAATACAAATATTTCTCTACCATGCACATGAACCGACTGCATTAACCGGGATCTTAAGAATAGCAATAAGCACAACACATGTCCTAATTACCCAGCTCCAAGCCACTGTCAATTATGTGTCTACGGTGTCAGTTAACTAATGCTGGTTAAACAGCAGTTTCTGTCACCATTCTTTTCAGACCATTAGTTCTGCTGTTATTGACAGATGTTAATTTGAATATTTATTATTATTGCCTGCCTGACGTGTTGAAGTGGTCATTAAGGCCTCTAAAATGGTGAAGTGTCACCATGACTGAAAGAAGTGGTAGTGAGGCCACCCCTAAAGGACCCCTTCTCTGCTCCTTTGTGTTAATAACTGCCAGTTACCTTCTCCTCTCCCCTTTTTGGGCATGTGGTGGCGGCTCAACTCCAAGGGCTCATAGATGAAGTGGATTATCCAGACCTATTTCTATCCAGCTTCTGGCTTTGGCCTGAAGCTGACTTCAATCACTTTGGTTGATGCACAACACTGGAAACAGGCTGGGGGATCCATTAGAAACTTTCAGATCCATCAACCATGGTATCTTTCTTTACCACATCACCAAATGTGGGTGCGGGTGGGGGAAACCACAGGATAGTGTTGCTGGTTTCAACACTATCTTGAGGAAAGGGTCTACACAAGGTGGCTTTGAGGAATGTTTGGCCCCTTGACTGGTTGCCTTTGGGTTCTCCTCGAGATAAAATTAAAAACTCCTGGAGTGTGCACATCCTTGCCCCTCTCCTCATGTCTCAGGGAATTCATGCCTGATAGAGGGGGGTGTTGTCCAAACTGCTGCCCTGTGCAATTAAGGAAATTGACCTGAATTATCCCAGATGGGGGAAGGACATGGATGTGCAATGAATGTGCATGTCTTATTGCACAGGGCCCACTTCAGAGCTGACAGTTTTGTTCAAGCTGGCCCATTGCTATTCTAAGAAGGAGAGGAATGCAGACCAAGGAACCAGTGGAGCAGCTGCATAAGGCATCTAAGGGCAGTGGCTCAAACCTGGGCTAAGAAGAAAGGTCAGTACATGCTGACCCACAGTAGTCATGTCCAGCACTTTCGTGTAACTCTGGTATAAGCCTATAACCCAATGTTTTTTCTTTGCAAGCAGGAGAACTGCACATTTAAAAAAAAATATAGAATCTGCATGCACACTATGAAGTGAATTTTAGCCTACAAAACACAAAAGGTACACAAAATAAATACATTAATCTTTAAGGGCTCAATCTTTAAAGGCAGTAAGAACATAAGAAGAGCCCTGCTGGATCAGGCCAAAGGCCCATCTAGTCCAGCTTCCTGTATCTCACAGCGGCCCACCAGGTGCCCCAGGCCGCACGAGACAACAAGATGCTTGCATCCTGTTGCCACTCCCTTGCACCCGGCACTCTGAAGTAGCCTACTACTAATGTAAGGAGGTTGCACAACCCATCATGGCCTATAGCCCACGATGGACTTTTCCTCCAGAAATCTGTCCAAGCCCCTTTTAAAGGCATCTAGGCCAGATGCCATCACCACCTCCGAATACATGCGGTACATGCATACCGCCCGCATCTCTGATGTGAAAGGTGCTGTAAAGCGCCTCCAGCATCAGCGGTAAGGCCTTGGAAAGGCCTTACTGCTGACGCCCACACTGTGCCCTTTCCCTGGAAGAATGAGAGGAATGTCCCCTTCCTCCAGAGAGCCTCATGCAGCTGCCTGGCTACCACTGCTCACATGGGCGGCCAGGCAGTTCTGGACTGGGCTGTAAATCACCACCTGACTTTGTTTTTGCTGAATCAGACTGACACGACTAGCCTTGTCATGGCTTGTGAAGAATCTCCGGTTCTGTATAATACAGCATATGTGGATTCTGTACCGTAGGGACAACAAAACTGAAGCCATAAGATTCCTGGACACTTTGCTGATCCAAGATATTTGTATGTGGAAGTAAGTTGCACATAGTCCAATGGAATTTATTCCAACGTAAATGTGTGTAGGACCACAGTCTTTGACATATTTCAGACAGAGAATGCTGGATAACTTATAAATGTCTTGGGGTATGTGCATTCCACAATTTTGAACAAATAGCCTGCAAGTTTCTAGCTCTTATGACCGTGTGTAAATAACCTTGACAGTGGGAAGGGTATCCGAATGCCTGCTGGAATCCTCGAATGGGATATTCATTACTCTAGAGAGCAACTACCCTTTCTCTGATGCTGCTTGCAGCTGTGAAATAAATTATGCTACATAAGCAAATACGCCACAGAACATCTTGGCACAGAACTAGGTTGTCTCCATACAAAATGAATGGCTGTTCTTTTCAAAGTGCAGAATATACATAGTTCTGCTTATGCTCATCAGAGCTAATTATTACCCTGATTATTATTAATAAAAATATTTATAGTCTATTTTTCGACAAAAAAATAATAATCACCAAGCCATTTACACAGCTAAATAAATAAATGGTTGTCTGTCCCCAAAGAACTCACAACCTAAAACAAAGGAATCCAAAAGAGATACAAGCAAACAACCACTGCAAAAAGCACTATGCTGGGGAGAAAAGGGGTCCGTTGCTCTCCCCTTGCTAAATATAAAGAGAAAAATCACTTTAAAGGTGCCAAGTGATTGAGTCAGGAAGGACATGAAAATGCCCTCAACAGTTTCATCAACTGTAGGTCGAAGTGGTCAAAGTTGGAGGCAGGCTGACCAGATTAGAGGACATAAGAAGAGCCCCGCTGAATCAGGCCAAAGACTCATCTAGTCCAACTTTCTATATCTCACAGCGGCTCAGGGAGCACACAGGACAACAAAATGCTTGCATCCTGTTGCCACTTGTTTGCACCTGACATTCTGAGGTAGCCTACTTCTCAAATCAGGAGGATGCACATACCTGTTATGGCTTGTACCCTGTAATGGACTTTGCTTCTAGAAAGCTGTCCAATCCCCTTTTAAAGGCATCTAGAACTACTTTCTTAGAACTGAGCCAAGGTTCAAGACTTCCAGGCTGACCACTTCAGACCAGCATGGGGAAAACAAGAAAAGCAAAGCAAGGAAGCAACTTACTCAGAATCCATCGTTCAAGAACCTCCAAAGAAAGGTATTCACAGGCCATCTGGAGAGAGAAAAAGTATAATATGGTTTTCTGCTCATATTGAGCCAACATCACCATCCTGCCTATCAAGGGGTTCAGTGCCTCTTCCTGTCCTTGGCCTTTTGCACAAGGGAACAGGTGCCTTCCCAGGTAAATTCCGAGGTAATGTTAAATAGAACAAGTATGATAATGAATTTGTGTTTTAGGGAAAAATCCTAATAGTACCCCTTTCAGGTGCTGATATTTGAATGTGTGCACACTGGGGGGGGGGCTTCATTTCATGGAGCAAGTTATATCACAGCCTGCAATTGTTCACTCTCTAGTTTAAGTGCCTACAGCAGCCATTCTCAGCGGGAAACATATGGCCCTCTGGGGAGCCCTGGCACATTTGAAGGGGAGCACAAAAAAATGGTGAGAAGTGAATTTTAAGCTTATCTGTTCACACTGTATCCTTGGGTGAGCTGAGAACAGCTCCAAAGAGGCCGTAGCCAAAAAAAAGTTTGAGAATGGCTGGTCTAGAGAATTAACACTATGGGTTACAGTACTAACATCGCAATCGAGATCTGTTCCTTCTGCTCAGGCCAGTGAGCTTGAAGTGAATGCTGAGAGGCCCTGTATTCACGCACTGAAGTCTTTTCTCTGCGAACTCGAAAGCAGTGGTGTTATGCTGCCGGAACGCTGGGCGGGACATCCGGGTGATCGACAGCCCGCCCGTCGCGTTACGCCATTTGCGTAACCAATTACGCCGCTTGCGTACGTTACGCAAACGGCGGAACGCAACAGGAGGACTGTCGATTACCTGGATGTCCTGTCCAGCGTTCCGGCAGCATAACACTGCTGCTTGGAAGATACCTGAGTGGGCTTGGGCAGGACCCCAAACGGAATTATTCTTCATCTAAAGCACAGGTTCGGGACCCCTCAGAATGCATAGGCTTATGGTGCAACCAATTTTCCAGCACCGGGGTAAGGGCAATGCAGTGTTATGGTAAGGGAACAAACATTCCCTTACCTAGAGGAGGCCTCTATGACTACTACTCCAATGCAGGATCCAGCACATGCTCCATTGGTACAGCTAAGTCAGTGCTGGAATGTTGGTTCGGACTGTGACCTTAAGTAGATACGCTGCCTTTATCTCTTATGCACACACTCACCGTGTCTGAATTAACAGGCGATAGCATGCCCGCAGGGTTGCTGATCAGACTGAAGAGCTGGTCACTTCGCCACTGATCAGCTGAATGGTTTCGACGGGCAAAGAGGAAGTGTATCGAAAGCAGTGCGCTGCTCACAACCTGGCAAGAAAGCTCTGTTAGCTAAGAGAAGTGACAGCCTGGCCGATTTCACTGGATTGTTGTAAAGCTAAAAATTGGGTGAAGAAAGGATAATTTCACAAAAGCTTAACAGCTAAGACATGGTATGTGTAATTGGACTTTCAGACGTGAAAGTCCAATGCACTGCACAAAATGAAGGGCAACCAGATGGACAGCAGGCGCTATAATCTCAGGGACATCCTGGCACATCATAAGACTACAAGGAAAACAGCAACACTGGTAACCAAACCTACAAACCAGCAGAGGATCTCCTCCTGTACCCAGCTTAAGCTGGTCTTATGGCAACAACTCACCTTGGTGTGAGGTCCAAACTCCTCCATCAACTTGCGCAAAGGATTCTCATACTCTAGGATCATCTGACCCAACCGAGGGAAGCTGGAGTCACTGTAGCCAAAGAGAGAAGGAGTCAAGAGCTGTTTATTAGCAATAGGAGCTGTGAAGTAGCCCATGTACTTGGGAAGTTTCAGGCTTGGGAAGGGGGATAGGATGCGGCGGCAGCTTCTGCAGTCATCCCTGGAACTGAACCGCCCTCAGGCGTCCCCGATGACATCATCACCAGTTACTTCCAGGCTCAGAGACTACTATGAAAGCTTCCAATAGCAGTAAGAGGCTCAGGGCAGGCTTTTTTTTTTTTTTAAGTGCACAAAAACCACATGCTGGAGCTCTGCCTGCCAGGCCAAGTCTCGTACTGCTGTTTGACACGCCTGTTGTGGTCTTGCTGATGGGCAGCAGGTGCCATGTTCACCACCCAATACCACCTGGCTTATCACTGGTGGTACACATACACCGGTTGAGAACCCCTGCACTAGATGGAAGAAAGACATTTTAAACTCTCCACTGCGACAAAGGAACAATTGCATATCCGGACAGGCCCTTTTATAGCTTCTGAAGAAGGTATAAAAGCAGTTGTCTTAAGCTCTACGAAAGCAGATGTAGCAATGTAAATTAGGAATTCAATTCTAACATTTTTTTTAAAAAAGGAAAAGCCTAATAGCATTCAGTTATTGAACAGACTTATTAGGGAGGCTGCAGTATCTCAAGAGAAAGGTAGTGCTTTATAAATTAAGTATGCCATCTGATCTTACTTGGGGGACGTGGGGGCGCAGCGGGTTAAACCGCTGCTGCTGGGCTTTCCGACCAGAAGGTTGGGAGTTCAAGACTGCGCAACCGAGTAAGCTCCCGTTGCTTGTCCCAGCTCCTGCCAACCTAGCAGTTCGAAAGCACCTAAATGCAAGTAGATGAATAGGGACCACTTCGGTGGGAAGGGAACGGCGTTCCGTGCGCTACAGCATAGAGTCATGCCGGCCACATGACCACGGAAGCTTGTCCTTGGACAAAACGCTGGCTCTACAGGCTTTGAAACGGAGATGAGCACTGCCCCCTACAGTCAGGCACGACTAGACCATTTATGCCATCTTCGGGCAATGGTGCGGATAAGATGGCTACTGACCTGGTTCCATGGATCATCTCATGGGCACAATGGTACAAGCCAATCACAGCTTTGCGATCATCAATACGGGAAAGGAGCAAGATAAGAGAAGCATAGGTGACAATCAGATCCAGGTAATTCTTGGTGAGGTCATAATTCACATGCTGCAGGAGAAAAGAACAAAACAAAACCAACCAGGAAAGAACGTAAAGGTAAGCCAAGATTGACTTTCTCACTGTCTCTGTGAAGGTTCTCATCCCTGGTAGCTGCACAAACTTCTAGCCCTTTTTCTTTTCTTGGGATTGCACTTAGGTCTACTTAGACAATTGTCTGAAGAACTATGAACAGACTGTGGGCTAGGTGTGCCCCCTTGTTCCTCTTGTGCACAGATTTCCCTTTATTTCCCATTTAGCTCATTAACTGTAGCTCATTGCTATGACTGAACATAGTGTTTACCACCACCACCACCACCCCACAAGTCAGAGACATTCATTCAACTATGCTTTTATTTGTGATTCTGGTTCAGAAGGAAAGTGCTAACCATAGTTTGCCAATTTGGACATCATAAGAAACACATTTCCAGAAACAGAGAACTTTGCTACTTGCAAGGAGGGAGTATCCCTCATTCATGGTTCCAGGCCATGCTTAGATGATGCTGTGAATATGACCCCTTCACTTTAATAGAACAACTCCTCTGTGTGCATAACATGGAACTGGCTTGAATGAGACAGTTTGGGCAGCATCACCATTTGATCTTAATAACCTGCCAGAAAGGCTTAACTCTCAGCTGGTAGAGAGACTGGCCTAGCCTGAGTGAAACAAGACAAGCAGAAACCACTGTCATCCTGTTGGGCTTGGCTCTCATTTATCCATTGGTTGTCCATCCACTTGACCATGGCCAGGGAGGGTCAAGGGGTTGATCTCAGGTTTTCTAATCCAGCCAATTAGAAGGGGAAAATGTCAAATCCGCCCCAAATCTCACAAAAGGAGCTGACTAGTTTGAACAGGTGTGCCTTCTGTTTCATCGCTTGCAGATGCTACCTGGACACTGCTGCTGACAGCCCACCCAGCCCACCTGGAGCTGAACAGAGAAACGGCAACAAAGTAAGCGCTTCTCTAGGCAGAGTTGGGTCTTGGGTCACTTTGTCTCTAAGGACAAATGTCTGCTTTTGTCCTTTCTGATTTTGCCTATTTTTCTCCCTTTTCCTCTGTCCTCTTTTCCTTGCATTATTTTTACAAGTTACTAGCCTGTTACATTCTGACTAGAGCTGGCCACATAAAGCTATTCTCCCTTGCTCCCTTACTCAAGGGCTCAAGGGCCAATGCCACAAACGGCAAGTGTGGCCAGCCAAGCTTGTTTCTGGATCAAACCTAAAGCAACCAGCCTCTGTTCTGAGGGTATTTTTGGAGGTCAGGTACACCGTGCAGTATGCCTAAATTCTTTCCCCATCCTCACATCAACCATCTGGATCACCACAGGAAGGTCATCTGAACTGAGCCATTCCAAAAAGGAAAAAAATGGGATCAGCCTGAGGGAAAAGCAATGCACAGTTGGCCACATTTTCCATTGCCAATCAGTCAGAACTGGAAGGCAATAAACAACTATTATGCAAAAGAAGAATGGGACCTGATTGCTTGTCACGGATAAGGAAAGTGAGGGGGCTCAATCCTTTCTATGGATGTGAGTCACCAAAAAGTTGGTGGGCTAGCGATTGCTAATAAGGGCAAGAGGTAAACATTCAAAATACTTCAGAGGATGCCAGAAAGAAAGAAAAAGGAACAATTGCTCTTTCTAATTAAGTCAGGATGGGACTGGAAGGGGCTTAAACAATGGGAAGGCAAATTTCAGCTGAATGGTAAAATAAGCTTCCACTCTGTAAGAGGATGCTTTGGAAACTCATGGAATGTCCTTCCTTAAACGTTTTTTTTTTAAGAATCCACTGGGTCATGAAAATCTCTCTTGATTCTATGGAAACAAGATGCAATTCTCGGCCATGAAGTTGTTAGCTGATTACCTACCCACATTTCCGGAATGCAGTTAATACTCAAATATCCAAGGTTTGACAGTATTTATGCAAACCCCTCAATGTATCATCATATACATGCTGAGCATCCGTTATCTGAAGCGTTTGGGACCAGAAGCATTTTGGTTATCAGAGTTTTCTGCGTGTTTGGAATATTTGCATATACCTAATGAGATATTTTGGGGATGGGGCCCAAGTTCCCATTCATGTTTCATACACCTGATACACATAGCCTGAAAGTAATTTTATACAATATTTTTGAATAATGTTATGCATTTTGTGTGATCTGTCAAACGAGGTCAGGAGAGAATTTTCCACTTGCCATGTCAGTGATAAATAAAATTGCAGTTTTTCTTAATACTTTGGATTTCAGAATTCCAGATAAGGGATGCTCAACCTGTATATAACATCCATTCACTTAGGTCTAGAGGCTAAATCTAACAGAAGCCATCAGGGCTACAACTAAAATTCGGTGGATTACCCCTTATGGTAAGTCTTTCAAAGAGAAAAAGGTTCCAAGGGATACGACTCTTATTCGACTCTTATTCGGGCTCTGGGGTGAGTCCACGCCCCCCCGGCAGCCCATTGGTTTCCTCTCACCAGGCAGGGATGTAAAAATTCCTAGGTCAGGTGAGGGTTTTTCTGGGGCAACAGAATGCTTTCATCATCGGCTATACCTGGCACCTGACTGCCTAATCCTGCCCAGGTCACTTTCCGCTCTGCAGATAAATGAAGGTGCTTTCAACTCTATGCCTGTGGTCCACCAGTATAACAAAGCCAAAATACCATGTCCACCATTTAATGATATAAAGCAAATTATTCACATTGACTTAAAAATGGCCATATATGTGTTTTAACAATAAGAAGCTGGTATCAATGTTTATTCAGATGACACTCACGATGTCGAAGTAGCACTGGCTGGCATCAATGGTGTTCAACAGTTCGTAGACATGGTCCTAAAGGGAGGAAGTGAGCATAAATGAAGGTATTGCAATAAAGACCTTTTCTGTACTTTCTGCCTCCCCATTGTGATGCATGACACCTGGCATGTGCCATGTGGTCCTTCAGATCCCTAGCTTGGGAATTCCTTACTTCAATCAGGGTTTGATTAGACACCAAGCTAAGTACATTAAAAATGGCACGACTGGCAAAGAGCCACAAGACATACACCTGGCCACATCATTGCAGTTTTCCCATCATTACTTCTCTCGTCTCCCCCACCCCACCACGCAATAAGCCTTACTTCACCATGGTGATTCTATTCATAGAATCACAGATTTGCAAGGTCCAGATTTGAAAGGTCCTAGAGCAATCTCTCTATGCTGGTTGAAACTAGGCGGGCCAAAACAAAGAACAAAACGTGGAATCATTTCTGACTTTGACCAATGCCATCGAAGCTACCTTGGGCAATGTCTGTGCTTCTGTCCTGGGACATCAAAGATCTACAGGATTATGTATTCTGTACCGGATTATATAAACTATATGTTCCATTAAAGTGGAGATGAACACTTCATCTTTCTTTTTAAAGAAAAATGGCTCCTTCTACTCCTGAGATGCCAGCTTCCACATTAGGCACAAATTTGTCAAGGTTATTTATTTGGCTGCTATCTTTGCTTATTCAGCAAATGTCCCACATGAACAGATGCAACTGCTTTCTCATTTCAATTCTATTCTGGTATGCCCAAACCTACATGCTGTTTTTATTCCAAGCTGGTTTTACATTGCAAGGTGGGAGTTGTACCTTTCAAAAAAAAGTATTAATTGGATGTTATGTACAGTTCACTTTACCTCAACAACTAGTAAACAAACTGTCTTGACTTTGCCCCTAGCAGTTCTCTGTGCTGGTGACAGATCTGGAATCTGAAACTAGGCCCAAGTCTAACAGACAAATTTTATCCAACTTTCCAGCACCAATGCAGCCATAATGCTGTATAAGGGAATAAATGTTCCCTTGCCTTGAGGTGGTCACTGCTATTGTCCCCTCACCACCACAGAATGCAGAGTATGCCCTGTTGGACCAGCTGCATCAGTGCTGGAAAGCGGGTTAAGGCTGTAAAATTCTTCCACAGGGTCAGGATATAAGAAAATGAAACCTCCATCCTCTGGACTAACTGTACAAGTCACTGATACTGTGTCATATGGAGGGGCAAAACTGGATTATATCTGGATGTTCCTCCATACTGTGTGGGAGGGTAACTGAACAGAGAACATGCCCAGGGAATGCAGCACACAATGGTAAGCAAGAATGGAGCAGCTAATAGGCCACGTGGGCTGGTTCTGATGATATTTCAGCACTTGAGCCAGTCACATATGATTAGCAACATGCGTGGTTATGCTAAGCGCAGATCCTAGCTCCTAGTTTTGTATGGGGGGGGGGTTTAACACATAATAATCACCACTATTGATTTACTTTGCACTATAAACCACTTTGTGAACTACGTTTTGTTGAAAAGTGGTATATAAATATTGTCAAGATCAACAATAAGGGGGTGGCATCCAGTCCTAAAAGCAAAAAGGGTACATAGATCAGGAATGCAGAACCTGCCCCTCACCCCCTGCAGCCTACTTCCTCATTCTCCAGGCAAATTTCCCCTCAACTTCCCCCCAAAACCAGAAGTGGTCCATGCTGGGAAAAAAGTGCTGGGGGAGTAAGGTCTGCAAGGAGTAAGTCAAGAAAGGAGTCGGCTCTTTCCCCATGTCCCCCTTTTGCTTTTAAAATCGGCAATTGGTTTTAATGCTTGGATAGTTGGATGTCTGTCCTCTGGAATAGTGCTATAGCTTGACTGCTCCTCTGGACAATTGTTTCCCCCCTCCCATGGCCTGAAGAGATATGTTGGGTTTTGCCATGTTTTGAATGTTTCTGTGTGCTCATGTTAGATGTTTTAATGCTTTTGGTTTGTTTGGTTAAACTTATTGTTTGTACACTGTACTCTTATGTTTTCTGTAAAACGCCTTGCACATTTGCTTCGGCACGGCGCAATATAAATTCTTTACTGATTAAATGAGAAATGGGCCATCATTTTTATTATTAAAAATATGTCTATCCTGCCCAGAAAAATTTGCCACTTATTCTACACCTGTTATTCCCAAATTCTACAAATGGAGCTTGCAGATAGAGCCTCTGATATATTTAGGTTACATTCAGCAGGTGCGGCTGTCCCAGTCATTGCAATCCAGAGATGAATGCAAGTGTACACACAGAAGTTGTTCCGTCTCCTAGCTTTTCAAAGGGGCTGAAGCCCTTCCCCAGAACAAAGGAAACCAGGAGTAGCCTCACACAACAATATTGCTAAGCCCGCTAACACTCACCCGGAATTCCATGACATCCACAAAGGAATGATAAAAGGAACCGAGTGCTCGAAAGATATCAGCTTTCTCTTTTTGCACGGGCCCCAAATGTTGCTAGAAAGAAAAAAAGAGAGTACGGATTATTACTAATCAAAGGTTATTAAAATACATTATCTATTCACCGACTCAAGATATGCAAGCTTTCAGGTCATTTGCGTAGGCTAAGACAATCAAGAGGGTACTTTAAAAAAAAAAAGCTGATTTCAGAGTGAGGCAGCCTACCTCTTGAGGCTATGTTGCTGTTGTTCAGTTGCTAAGTCGTGTGGAACTCTTCACAACCCCACAGCATGCTATTATATAGCTTGAGGCTATAGGAGGCCTTTTTTGTGAGTTGCCCTTATCCAAGCTTTAGTTGGCAGCAACAAGAGGATGGGCCTTCTCTCTGGTGGCACCACAGTTAACCTAACTTTATCTCCGTTGAATTGTTTGTTGTATTTCAATTATTGTTATTTACCATTTTTTTCTGAAATTGCATTGAACATAGTGGCAAAAAGGGGAACTTGAAAAAAACAGTTTCAATCATATTAAACGTTTTGTTTGCGCCACAGAATCTGAAGGCATCAAAAAGCATGGCATGTTCCAGAAAATGTTTTATGTTGACAAGAGCAAAGTGATCTTAACTCCTCCTCTCCCAGCTCTGATTCAGGGTCTCACCGTGCTGCTCCGTATATCCAAGTTGGGAAATTTCTTATTGATGTATTTGATAGAGGACTCCATGGCCTTCTCAGTGAAGAATGCTGGCTTGACCCGGGGATCTGAGCATGTCTGCAAAGGTAAAACAAAAGCAGTCACCACATCACTGCCTATTCTTAAAGCAGGATAGTGTGAGTTTAAGAGTTGAATTTAGCACTGCAAGATCAGGTTCAAATTCCCACTCAGGCATGAAGCTTCCTAGGTGACCTTGAGCTCTCCACCTCACAGGGTTGTTGTGAGGACAAAAAGAAGGAAGGAACTATGTACACCAGCCTGAGCTCCTTGGAGAAAGGGCAGTATAAAAATGTAATAACTATTCTGTCTCACAACTATGAAGTCCATCTTAGCACTGTCTCTTCCCTCCAGAAATGACAATTAGAAATGCCAACACAAAGAAGGCAGTAGGTGAACATTACAACGCCTCTTCCAGGTCTTTCAATTGCTGACCTCACCCTGCTTAAGCAAAAGATATTTAAGGAGCAGTGATGGGGAACCTATGACATGCGTGTCAAAGGCGACACACCACAACATTTTGGATGACACACCGTTCACCAACACCAGACAACTATTAAGGTCCAAAGCATACACATGATTATCTCTTTGGTTGCCCCCCCCTTCACTTTTGCACCCTCCTACCCTCTCCTATGCATGCCCTTGCAGTAGTGGCCAGGAAACAGCACTGCTGCTGACCTGCTCAAGGCTTCCCACGCACTCCTGCAAATGCACTGCTCCTCCTCCAGCCCTGTGCTTCAGGAGATGCTGCACCAACCTGCCAGGTATTCAGTATTTAGTCCAGGATAGGCTGTTGCCAACTTACCAAAGTGCAGCCATCTTAAGTCTTGTGCTTAGTCACTTGTCTTAAGCTGCCAAGCTGCCAGAGTTTGTAACTATTTTCTCTCTTTGCCTCCATTGTTCTCACATGGGCCCCCGCTTGTCAATTCAATGTTGCTGATGTTCACAATTCAGGGCTGTTGGCCCTGCACAATAGATAGGGAACTGGCTCTTGCTAGCAGAGCCCCTCCCTTATCAGAAAGTCACAACATATTCACAAGAACCAGTTAGCTTAGCGCATCTCATGCTCCAGCCCCTATGATGTAACTTCTAACCAAGCAGGTTCTGGGGAGGGGGGAGTATAAAGGTGCTTATATTCTGTATTTTTTTTTGCCTTTCTCCCTGAGATTGGTCCGCCTGCGCAGGTGTAATAAAACATGATCCTCATACTCTCTCGTTTGGTTGTTTGCCTTTTTAAATGCAATCCCCACCACAGAAACCATACTTTGCCTATATTTCGGCAACAAGCCATGTGAATCAAGATGCCCTTCTAGTGGGTCAGGCTGTCTGATGTCCTTCACTGCCCTCTCCTTGGCAGAAATGAAACTACTTTCCTCCACGTCAATGGCCAACAGACACACAAAATGAGCAAAAGTGCACCTTTCCATAGACCACTTTAAAACTGAAGCTGAATGCAAGCTGTTAAAAAATATTTTACCTAGCAAACATTCAAATCTATTTGCTGTCATTTTTAAATGTGTGATGTACCTTTCAAACATTGGCTGAGAAACCCATGGCACAAGACAAATTAAACCATCAGAAGAAAGCTTTCACATTTGAAAATCTAATGCAAATTTCCAATTTTGTACCCAGTACAAGTTTGAATGCATAAAATGATTATGCACTGTACCATCCTAAACCAACTCTCAGAATGCAACATCTTTTTTATAGCATTCTGAGAATGGGTAAAGATGATAAAATGTGTTGAAAAGCTAGGATTCACTGCACAACCAGAATCAACCTACATTCCCCGGTGCACATGTCAGTCTACTTGCAGGATTGCTGAAGGGTCTAGTCACATGACTCGTTCACTGTTAGGTTGCAATCTTTATCTGGGAGTAAGTCCCATAAAACTAATGTGTAAACGTGCATAAAATTGCAGTGTTAGTTTCTTGAAAATAAATTGAGACAATGGCTTTGTCATATACAGTGGCTTTCCCCTGCACTTTGCTTTCACAGCAACCAATGGCTCTGAAAGCAAGGGGGAGGGGCCACTTTATACAGGCATTCAGGAGCCTGTAAAACTTAGCATTTTGCTCCCCCCTCTAGGAATGTCACTGGTAATATTTGCTTTGTTTGAAAATCTCCAGGTGTTGTCGGGGTCCCTATGGATGACCTCGAGAAGTCCCCTGGCTGAGGGCTCCCACTCGGTGGGCAACTTGGAGAGAAAAGGAAAATTCCTAGCTGAAAGAAGGCTGTAATGATGGCAATAACCCAAAAGATGACTAAGACCGGCGCTGGATTTGATGGAAAAAGGTTCAAAAGTCTTTAATATTAAAGAGGCACAAGAGCAAGATGCTCCACAGCAAAGATGCTCCACGGACTTGTGCAAGGATCTTACGTTTGGCATGGCATTTTATGTTTTTAACAGTGTAATCAGTTGATATTAATCCTTCCTCCCAAGTAGGAAGGGGATTACAAAAGCACTTATTACAGGGTACAACAGAAATCCAACAGGGCTGAGCTCAGTCCTAAACACAAGGGACAGAGGTACAATACAGGATGCCCATCACCAAAATACAAAACAGTAAATACATGGCATTCATGTACACAAGGGGAATCAGGGACCAAGGTACAAAAATGTCAATCACGAAAGGAAGAAAAACGGGTGCATATCTGATTAGCAGAAAACATTTAACAAGGATAAGCTATTTACAAATTCAGCCTCGATCGCATGACAAGAACAGCTGGGTGACAAAAGCTAAGGTAATTGCTGTAGTCACTTCTTCTCCAGAGCCCACAATGACCAGAGGACTATCTCTGCCCAATGGGCATTGTAATGAATCCTTTTTCTGATTCATTCACACACACCCTTCCCCAAAGGTGTGGTATAGTAGGCAGGGAGGAGACCCAGGGTGTGAAGAGTAGAGACAGAGCGGAATCTTGATAACACTGAGTTGCAAAAAGGTGAGAAAGGTCAGACGGTCTGATACCCAATTTTGGCATCTCCACCCTCACCCCCTCTTGGAGGGCTTCCGCTGGCCAGGGTGTTCAGTCCCCTGGAATCCATTTTATTTTCCCTTCCAACCTGAACACATGCTTTATTCCACTACTCCACGGTAAAGGTAATGGTTTCCCCACGACTGAATGATCTAGTTGTGACCGACTGTAGGGGGTGGTGCTCATCTCTGTTTCAAAGCCTGTAGAGCCGGTGTTTTGTCCGAGGACAAGCTTCCGTGGTCATGTGGCCGGCATGACTCTACGCCGCAGCGCATGGAACGCCGTTCCCTTCCCACCGAAGTGGTCCCTATTTATCTACTTGCATTTAGGTGCTTTTGAACTGCTAGGTTGGCAGGAGCTGGGACAAGCAACAGGAGCTCACTCCATCTTGAACTCCCAACCTTCCGGTTGGAAAGCCCAGCAACAGCGAATTAACCTGCTGCGCCACCACGTCCCTACTACTACAAGACAACAGTGTAAAAAGCCACATTTCATTTCATTCATAAATACGGTAATCTGTCTCTTTAAACTCTCTCCTCCTCGCTTGTTACCCGGCAGGCTTTTGGTGGTGACCAGCTGAGGTGTCAGACAGCTTGTTCTTTGAAGTCTGGCTTTGGGTCCAGTGTTTTCTCGCTGTTCCTGGGGTTCTTCCTGCCAGACAGCAGTGTATGATGTTACTGGGGGCTCTGGGTTTCCTAACATGCTGACCATGGGTCAAGTAGGAGTTTTGAGGCTGCCCCTTAACTGGAATACCCCCCACAACACAGAGAACTCATAAGTGGGGGAGAAATAGCAACGAATTCCTACAAGGCAGCAGATCTGCTATCTTATATATAGGGGTATTTCAAAATTGTGTTTATTTTTCACAGGTTTTGTGATTTGAAAAGGCAGAAAGTGGTGTTATATGACTTTATTCTGAGTTCTCATTCCAAGTTCTCACTTTTAAATGCTTTAAAAGTGTACCAGGTAGGTGATACAGTGTCAGCAGATGTAGCTACATATTATTTCTAATTGGGAAAGTAATCTATTTTAATTTCTGGAAAATACCTTAAACACCAAAATGCAGTCTTTTGTTGTTTTTATTTGGCTATTTTAACACCAAAAAGATGTTTTTATGTATTTTTTTTTAAACCCTACTTATATCAGATCCTCCCAAACCCGAAAACTGATGTGCCTGATTGCCAGCTACTTAGCTCAATTGGAAAACAAAACCAAAAACATGACCAAGCTGCTGTTGAAAGCACAGGATCAGCCATACGCTTATTTCAGACCCACCCTGGGAACTAGCTACCAAAGGCACCATTAACAGGCATTCAAGGAGCATTCCCTTATCAAATCCTTCTAATCAGATGGCAGTGACCTTTTAGCAAACCTCTGGTTTTAACATAGCTACAAACCCTTTCATAGTAATAGACAGCAAATGCAATCCACTGTTAATCTGTCTGCATTTCTTATAACACAGTCCTAAACATGTATCCTCAGAAGAAAGTCCTACTAGATTTGATAGGCCTAGGGCTTTCTTTCAGGTGTGAATATGATTGCATGTTGTGCGGTGGGGCATATGAAAGAGCCCTGCCAGTTTTAGTGAAGTTAAATGCAATCTTTGCACCAGGTGCTATTTCAAGCAGCTTGCAAAAGTTTTTACAAGCAAAATGAATGTGAAACCAGCACAGTACAAAAGGCCTTCAACAATCACCATTCATTTCAAGCTGTGAACAGATCTGCTGCTGCCACCCTGAAAGAGGAAGCCTCAGAGAAGCCTCAGCCAACGCCCCACTGTACAACAAAAAGGGGAAATAACTGCTTGTGATGTAATGGCTCATTTGCTCCCATAGCTTCAATGGCTCCAGCCACTGGCATTTCCATTTCCTGCCCTTCAGGCCACCTTCAGCCATCAGATAAGTACAAAAAAAGAAAGCACTAACCACTGATTCAGTATAACATAGGGAGCAGCATTGCCCTGGATCAGGATACTTGGTTTAAATGCCCACTCAGTTAACCGGATCACTGGCATCAGCCTGACTTACATGCTAGGGTTTATTGTGAGGATAAATTGGGAAAACACAACATTTGAACTCCTAGAGTTTTTATTTATTGAAAGTGCAATAAACAAATAGCTTGGCTGATCCATTATGTTTTCTCTAGTATTTATTTAGAACCAATAGTGAGAAATGACAATCCCTGCCCTGATGGATTACAGCACTTCTGAAACAAATGAGATCACAAAGGATGGTGCAACAGGTCAAGGACTGACCAAAAAGGAAGAGTCTAATCACAAGGGAGGTACAGACATTAAGGGCCCAATCCTATCCAACTTTCCAGCACTGATACAGCTGTAATGCAGTGCCAAAGGAAGGGAACAAACATTCCCTTATCTTGAGGAGGCCTCCGTGACTACCTCTTTACTACAGGATGCAGAGCTTAGCCTGTTGGCACGACTGCATCAGTGGTGGAAAATTGGATAGGATTGGGCCCTCAGGCAGCCCAGGAAAAGCTTTGGTGGGAAAAGTGTGTCTTGAAGAGGGACTTGGTAGACAGGAAAAAATGGTTGGGTAAGCAAAGAGAAGGGTTTTGCAGGACAAAAAGAGATAGAGAAGATCAGGAAGTATTAGAGAGGGAGGAGAACAGGAAGTATCCTCTCCAAAACAACAATACAGTATCCAGGCATCCCTGGCTTCCTCCCTGGATCCATGAGATCCAAAGTTCCCAAGGCGATGTGATCCTCCTTAAGGAGGCACAAATGGTTTCTAAGGGAGCCATGAGCACAGACCCTCCCAGACCAATTTTGGGAGGAAGTTTCACCATCTCGTAAGCAAGGTCAAAACTGAAGTTCTGCCTTCTACTCCAGGAAGCACTGCGCTACTAGTATTCCTCCTTCAAACCAGGAACAGTTCCAATTTCCTACTATCTATATGCCTGTTCCAAACATCCCTCTCAGTAACAGGCCAGCAGAGAGGAGTTTCCTGCATCTTCTAACCTACCCGACCATGTCTGAGCTTTCAGAGCTAGACATAGCCCTATTCCCCTAGAGAAAAGCATGTGAACAATGGGCCGCATTGGCTCCTACCTTCTTGATATTGTACATGCGCACAAGAACTCCCTTGCCCCTCTCATTGAGGATGGTCAGCTTCTCCGCAAACTTGTGCTGGTATACAGAGGGCAGAGACATCTCCTTGCACTTAGAGCTAGTGCTCCTTGCTCTTCAGTTGAAGCTAGAGCCCAAACAGGTAATATTGTGACCTGCGCAAAAAGAGAACTGAGGCACCATGCAGCTGCCACACCCGGCAACGCGATAAGCTGCACAACTTCTGTGTTGCTGCTTGCTCGCTGGGCCACACAATCTTCACTCCAGCACTTCCCCCCTAGAGAAGTGGTGAACGCAGCTTCCCTTCTGAGGCTGGGACTTCCTGTAGCTGACTGCTTAACAAGTATAGAAGCTCCATTTTGAAGCAGGTTTGAAGTTTACATATCACATGAGGTTTGGTCTGTTGCAGCAAGATCTCTTCCTATCTGACAGACAGTTATTCTGTCACTTCTGCCTTTTCTCCGGATAGGTTCCTGTGCCTATTTAAAGCTGTGCAGATATTTTATGGGCAAAATTGCGCCTCAAGACCTGTAGAATTTCTGTCTCTCACATAGCTGTTAAATGTACAGCAGCAGTGCTAGGAAAAAAAAACCAGCAGCAACTTATTTTCCTATTATATTTATACTCAGTCCTCCCTCTTAAGAAGCTCAGGACAGTATTCTTGGACTTATTGATCCCATTTATTTTCACAATAAATCTGTGAAGTAGTTGAGGCTGAGAAGCAATTATTTGTCCAGGGTTGCTCTGTGAGCTTTGAGGCTCAGCCAAGGTGAAACCACGTGTCTCCAAGTCTGCAATTTGACACACAATAAATTGGGGACTAACAGCCCAATCCTATACTGTGCTGGAACAGGCAGGCCGGTGCTGTATCCAGCAGTGCAGAAGGTGAAGGTAACTTCAGCAGCCCTAATAGAGCCTTTTGGATCTGCACCAGCAAAACCACTGCAAGGCCAACCAATGCAAGGCCAACCAGGCAGGGACAGAGTTGGGATCCGGCATATGTAATGAGAGACAGGGAGAGCGAGAGAGTTCTGTAATTATGCTGCTATAGTAGATCCTCTTGTTGTATTGCTTTCAACTGAACCTTAGATAAGGGAAACACAGATAGGTAGCCCACCCACTCACCAGCCTCAAGGGAGGGGCTGTCTCATATGGTAGGAAGTGGTCTTTGACATACCCCAGCCCCACACTATGGGCTTTAAAAGTGGGGCTTGGATAGACTCCCCTTTAGGCAGAGATAGGACTGCTGTTCTTTTAACAGCCCCACTGTGGCTTTAAATTTTAAATTCTAGATTGTTGCAATTACATCACAAAGTTGCTCTAAAAACTGCCACCCCATTGGCTGGGTCTACAGTTAAACTGTAATATAAGGAAAGATGACACTTCAACTGGTCAGAGCTCAGCTTTTTAAAGCAAGAACTGCTTAGCTGGAAGGGGGATTAGTGTGTTTTAGATACCTTTTAACGGACAGAGGATTCTTTTTAAACAGGTAGGTGTTTTCGTTACTCTGGGTTGAGAAGGACTCTTCAGGTGGTTGAAATTGAGATGTTAAAGCAAAATCTCTGGTCTTGTGAGTGATATGTGTGAAATGTGGTTAAAGCCAGGGATTATAGAGTTAACCCCCAAGGTCTTTGCAAGCCTCTGGAACACAGCTGCAGGCTGATAAGGGCTCTGGCTCTGAAGGGAGGTTAGCACAGGTGCAGATGGGTGTGGCTGATAAATTAAAGCCTGCCCACTGATTGGCTGGCCTCTACAAACCTGGGTAGGCCCTGGAGGAGGGCACCAGGTAGGTGCTGGACTGATGGAGTGCTGGTTGGAGTGCCTGCAGGACAGACTGAGGAACTGGCTGAAGGACTAGATAAGGTAAGGTTGTTTTGGGAAACAATTGTTGTATGTCTGCCATGCCCCCAGATCCACCAAGTGGAGGAGGCAGTTATGGCTTGGGCAAGCTGACTGCCTATTGTTTGGTGGTGGGGTTTGTTGGGGCTAGACTTAGTTTGGAGCTAAGCCAGTGATAAGTGCAGTCTGGAGGAGGCAGACCAGCTGGTGATCCCAAGCATAGTTGCTGGAAGAGAGGAGGCCCAGTGGGTGATTGAACCCCCTCCCTCTTACCTATCACTGAGGCTGCTCTGGAGGGGAAACTAGTTAGCCTAGTGTGGGCATTAGGGCCTTTGGGGAGGCCCAGCAGGGAGAATTTGGCAGAACAGACATACAGTACATTCATGCCAAGGGGTTGGAATGCCGTATTGACTTAGAGGCTAAGTCAATCAATCAAACAGTATTTATATACTGCTTTTCAATAAGAAGTTCACAAATAAGTTAATAGGCAAAAAAATAGTTAAAGTTGAGTGAGTTTATAAAGCTGATGGTTATGCTGAGAGGCTCTTGGTGTCAGTAATAATGCGGTCAGTATAGTAAATATTGATTAGTTCTCCAAAATGTTCCTGTGTCTAATGCTGGCATAGGAGAAGAAAATTGCTTCATTTGACATCTAGATCTTGCTTCTGCACGGTTTGCACTTGCCAAAATTTTCCTATTCATCTGATAAAGGGATTTCTTCAAAATGCTTCCAGGTAGGGTCTCTTTTACAACCCACAGCCATGGCATGTTTTTGTATGCCATTGCTAGCTAGCATCAACTCCCAACAAGTGATTTGGAGTAACCGAAAGACCTACATGTTGACTGCAGAGTAAATTCTTGTGGACTAGTGCCCATTTCTGCAGATACTACGATCCTTTGTCCATAAAAGCTGCAAACATTTTTTTTTTTAGCCTTTAAGGTACCACAGGACTCTCCTTGGTCGTGCTTGACGCAGTAGATGAACACCAATATAAGCCCTTCCCCAGTCCTTTTCTTTCAGTCCTGCCTTTCTCTGTTAATCTGTCTGTATGCCCTACTACTACCATTCACCCACCCCATGAACAAAAAATATAGTTGCTAGATAGACCACCATTTTCCATGAGTGGAGAAGTGGTAAATCTTGACTCTGAGAGGCAGCACGGTAAATCTTGACTCTGAATCTTTGAGATCAGGTTGTTGCTAGGCATAAAATAAAAATTAAAAAGCTACTGAAGTGCCAGATGCCTCGGGCATATCAAGTTGTAATGGAAATATATAAACTGTTGTTCTTCTGAACAAACTGGGGGGTCAGCTTTGCCAATCATTCTGTACAAAGCAAAACTTACTGAAATTTTTCTTACAAAATCAATTTTTTATTTAAAAAATCAATTTTTATCCACTCTGGTTTTGTGTCACTCCGATTGAAAGAACTGCAAAAAGTATATAGTGGAGGAGAAGTAATCCATTCCCAAAATGTCATCTCTGTCTGCTGAGAAGAGGCTTAACCCGGGGCAGTTTTTTTTAATAGGGTGAGGAAGAACTATAGGAGATATTAAGAGGCTGAAAAGCAAGTGGTGTAGTCATCTGAGCAAAGAAGGGATGCTTCATACATCCAGGAATTTTTGCCTGTTGGTGTCTCTTTTTTCTCTTCCCCACCCCTCTTCTTTTTGCAACTTCCATCTTGCAGCTTCTACAGGGAGGGACCTTATCAGCTGTGCTCTTGTAGAGCGCACATAACATGCACATGAGATGAAAAGCCATTATGTGCAGGGATCCTGTGTTGAAGCTAATGGCCTGCTGATGTAATTTGGTGGCAAAAAAATGACTGAGGCCAAATTAAGATGTATAGAAACGGGGCTCAAAAAACCAAACTGGGACTCTTTAATCAGCATGTTCACTTTTAGGCCCAGACCAAATATGCGATTAGTACTTGGGTTTCAACTCATGGGGGATTTTGTGACAACATATTCTCTGCAATCCAGGACTTTCTTTGAGGCAAACGCTGTACGAGTTCCCACACTGGTTCTGCCAATCATCCTTTGACAGGCTTCCTATATCTACATGTATCCGGGCAGCACCTGCCAGCCAAAGGCGTTTGAGCTTCTCCCTGAGGGTATGCCTTTCTGAAAGCAATAAATGTCCTGGTTCTACTCCTATAGGATCTGTGTGCTTTTCACTTACTGTGTGTGTTTACTGTGCCAGTGGGCATGTAGGGCTAATCCACTGGCACAGAAGCAAGCTACAGGTCACCTCTAGTATAGGGGCTTCTAAGCAAGCAGGCATAGGATCGTACCCCACAGCAGGCACCTTCACACTAATTCACACTAAAAGATATTTCAATTTTATCTTCCTTCCCTTGCCTTTGCACCTGCTGCTACACACCTTGGGCTATAACCCTATACACACACTCTTGGGAGTAGGCCCTGTTGAACACAATGGGACTTCTGAATAAGTATGTACAGGACAATATAAACAGTGACTCCTCTTTCTCCCGCCCCCTCTTTTCAGTGGAAAGAGGATCAAAGTGCTAATGAGAGAGGGCTCACTTTGCCTCCCAGCCCCAATCTCAACCAGACAGAGCAATGATCAAGCAAATGCCACATTGACTGTGTCTTTCCTACTCACCATAAGACAGCTGCCCTTTAAAGCCAAGAAGAGCAAGTGGTAGCAAAGGAGGGCTCTGCCAGGAGCCAGTCTAGGGTACTGTCGCTCCTCCTCCAAGACACACAACTGATTGCTATAGATAGGGTTTTTAAACACACACACACAAACAAACCTTTTTGGTGTTAAAATATCCAAATCAAAACACCAGATTTTGGTGTTTTAAGATATTTTCCAAACATTAAAATGGATTACATTTTCAATTGAAAAAAAAAATACCATGGCTGCATCTGCTGCCACTGTATCACCTACCTAGTATTAATTTTAAAGCATTTAAAATTAATAAATGAAAATGATGTTTTTATTCCAACACATTAGCACTTTCTGCTTTTCAAACCACAAAATCTGTGACTAACACCATTTTCAAACACCCCTAGCTATAGGGGGCTATATAGCTATATTTTCTATAGTTATAGAAAAGGATGGCAGTTTAGCAACCATACGTTCATAAAAGCCTCTGAAATCATCCAAACTAGCAGATTGAAAGGGAAACACGTGGGTATGTGGTACAGGCATGCCCCTGTATCCACTGGGGATAGGCTTCTGTCATTCTCCCACCCTCCCATCGGTACCTGAAACCACAGATAAGAGGGAACCCTATGTTGAGTATAGGGTTCTTCCCCACCCATTACCGTCCTTTGTTCTTGCTTTTACAGGTCCTGTTTTTTTAAATGGGAATGAGATGACCAAGCAGACAGAAGGCACAATAAGGGAGAGATGGCCAAAGCATTAACAGGAAGCAGCTTCCAATTGTGCCCTCTGCTGGTTGTTGCATTCCCATATAAGGTAAAGGTTTCCCCAGGACCGAATGGTCTAGTTGTGACTGACTGTAGGGGGCAGCGCTCATCTCCATTTCAAAGCCTGGCGTTTTGTCCAAGGACAAGCTTCCGTGGTCATGTGGCCAGCATGACTCTATGCCGTAGCGCACGGAACGCCGTTCCCTTCCCACCGAAGTGGTCCCTATTTATCTACTTGCATTTTTAGGTGCTTTTGAACTGCTAGGTTGGCAAGAGCTGGGACAAGCAACGGGCGCTCACTCTGTCGCGCAGTCTTGAACTCCCAACCTTCCGGTCGGAAAGCCCAGCAGCAGCAGTTTAACATGCTGCGCCACCCCATCCCCATATAGTAACCTGTAAAAGTAAAGTTTTTCAAGATGCAATCCGAACCAGCTTTCCAGCACTGCCAATGGGGCTTGTGCTGCATTTTGCAGTGGACTAGTAGTATAGTCACAAATAAAAAGCCTGCTCGAGGTGAGGAAATGTTTGTGCCCTTATCTCAGAGGTGCATTGCCCATACCCGGGTGCTGGAAAGTTGGTTAGGATTGTGCCCTCAGTGACCACAATTAAGAAGGAAGGTAAGGGGGCCCCCAATCTGTGGATGATTGAAACTGTGGATTTAGGATCTGTGGATACGAGGGCCTGCCTGTACTTCGATATCCTGTGGCAAAAACAAACAGGATCCTCATGGATCAGAAAATCCATGTGGCTTTTGTTGGGATATTGAAGGAAGTCCCTGGAAATTTACAGGCCTGAATGGGGAAAGGCCTAACATTAGGCTCACTCAGGGGGTAAAGTGCTGAGTCATTCAGGCCTAGCAAACCAGCAGTAAAGTGCTGAGTAATTCTAACTCAGCTTCAGCCTGGGGATGAGATCATCTGATCTCTGATTGGATGCTGGGGACTATTTAATGAAGACCAGAAACACTTGTGGTTTGTTGCTGGAGATGAAAGCATTGCTGTTAGAGGAGCTTTGCTGTACCTGTTTGCTGTTCTTTGCTGCAAGAAGCCTTCTTCTGAGAATATAGAAGTGCTCGCTACCCTAATCTCTGTTGTCTGAGTGATTCCTTGCCGGAGCTCTGCGACCTTGAAGCCTTTCCAAGCCTCACAGCTGTAAGCTGCTTCTACGCTATCATCAGGTTTTTCATCCGAATGTGCACTTATTTGTGGGAAACGCTCATTTCCATGTGAGCGTTTGCATATTTGGACAGGGCTCTTGTCTGGGAGGGTGGTTAGGATCTGGGGCAGGACAGAAGTGCTGAATCTGACAGTTCCTATGTAGTTTAGTTCAGCACTCAAGCGAGTAGCAAGCTGCCCAGAAAGTCGAACATGGTCACGTTCTACTTAAAAAGGGAAATGTTTCTTGCATGAGAGCATTTCTTCTTAAAATGTTGAAAGGGAGAGTCAAGAGGATCAACCCTGTCTGCAGGTTACTTTAAAACTTTTATAATAGAAGCTCAAGTGGAATGTATACATCGGGTTTGGAATGGCATGCCAAAAAAGAGCGAGAAAATGCCAGGATGGGCAGCAAGCAGAGACAAAATGATAGACTGCTTCTTTCAGAAAATGCAGGTCTTTTCCAAATAGAAAAGAGCACAAATTCTGGCAAAATACGGAAGGGGCAGGAGAGAGACCATAACATACTGGGAAAAACATTTAGAAAGAACATGTCAATAGTTCAAATGGAAATTTTGGCTGTTTGGATCATTGGATAACAAAGGAGTGCAATGCTTAATGAGACGGGAGAAAATTGCTCTGATCTGGTCTTTGCCGCACCAGCCTTTGGACAAGATGTCCACAACTGAATTGCCTGTTTACGAGAGAAATTTTAAAAATCCAAGTGAATTTAGAGCATCCCTGCCAGCTTTCCCTGCAAAGCAGGCCATGCTCATGCATGAACTCCTTGGCTTGCTGCATAGCAGGGTGGGGCATCTTCCAACATTTGGCAAGGCTCTCATCACCAACTTCTGGTTCAGCCAAGCTCCAGGCTGCACAAAGCTCAGCTTTGACCTACATGGCCCTGCAACTTAGGGGAAACAAAGATCCTTCCCCCTGCAGCCTCTTACCAAGGGTGTAGGTCTACCTCATGTCTGTTGGGGAACAGCATCTCCCCTTGATCTGCTTTCAAAAAAAGCTCTGGAAACACTCCTTTTAATTGGACCACCACAAAAATTGTAGTTGTATAGATGCCTCATGAGGTGCTCTCTTCCAGCTTTGCCCTCTGTTGGGTTATCCCATTAGGCTCACCTGGTGTCGCATCATGCAGGTGGCCCCTTCAACATTAGACCGAGTCCTGTGTCTAGCTACCTGCTAAAAGAGCTGAGCTTTTTCCCCAGGGAGCTGCTTAGGTTGATACAGACTCCCTCAGCCTAGTAAAGCCTTTGACCCACCTAATATGCTGATTCCTCCTCCTCATTTCCCTTACAGAGGGCACAGTCCTAACCTGGAGTTAGGCCAGCAAAGTTTGCCCGGCACAAGGGACACCATAAAGTGTGTTTAGACCACTCTGAGTCAGGAAGGATGGTGCACATCTGTGTGGTATCCTCTCTGTCTCCAAGAGTGGTCCAAACACACTTTACTCACCCTTTTGCCAGCCAAACTTTGCTGGCCTAACTGTGCCGGCCTAACTCCAGGGTAGGATTGCACTGTGAGTCTCTTCCACAGTCTCCCTTTCCTTTTCTTCCTCTTGGTTTGTGTCCCTTGGCTCTTTCCCTCACCGTCTCATTGCCCTTCTCTGCTCTCATACCTCTGTCCCTTCTCAGAACTATCAGAACCTGCAAAAGTAGAAGAGACAAAAGTAAAAGTCTAACTAGTATGCATCATGTGTTATTCAAGACTCCTTCCTATGTGAAATTATAGTCTAATACAGCGGTTTCCAACCGTGAATGGGCCTCAGGTGTGATGTGGGGCCAAAGGACACTGATGGCAGAAGCATGGGAGAAAAAGTGGAAAGGATAACAGGAAGCAGTTACTTCCTGCTTCCCATTAACCTTCAGTTTAGTCTCTTCAAGCATTCAGGCTGCCGGCAGCCTACCTGCATGCATTACAAGTCTGTGTGCTTATAGTGGCCTATAAAAGCAATGAACACTTTGCTGCAGTAAGCCTTTAAACATTGATGGGCATGGGTGGTAGGCCTGGATCTGTGAATACAGCCTCTGGAGATATGGGGGGCTGCCTGTACTTTCTAAAATTACATTTTACTTGACCAGTCTTCCCAACTATATTCCCTTCACAGGGCAGGCTTCATGGATCCTGAACGGCTCGTCCAGTGTCCCTATGATAAAAACCACCAAATCCGAGCCTGTAGGCTGCCTTACCATTTGGTGAAGTGCCGAGAGGTAAGAAGAAAAATGGACACTTGAGAGGAAATTGCAAATGACTTGCATTCAAAGGTGGTCTTCTGTGTGTCGGCTTCCAAGGAACTGAAGCAGTGGCATAGTAACCCAAGATTCTGTTAATCATCGCTAAATTGATGAGATAGCTTCCCTTCCCACACTCCTTCCCGACTCCTGCCGGAGTATTGAAAAGAAACGGTGGGCTCCATTCTATCTTTCTCTGACAAATAGAGTTAAACGAAAAGTTCACATGGAATCTTGTGGTTCTTGAGCTGGTGAATATATGTATCTTTCGTTGCTCAGTACACTAAACTGAAACTAATAATTTGAACAGCACAAGTGTGACGTGCAATGTTTGATTTTCACACAGGAGAGGTCAGCTGGGCTGTAGCTTGTGGTCTATATCCTAAGAATGCACCTTGGGCACCATATGAAGCTACCTTATAGCTAGGCGGATTGCTGGTTCACCTTGCTCAGTATTGTCTGTACTGGACTGGCAGAGGCTGTTTCAGGCAGAAGACTCCCTGCTCTACCTGGAGATACCATGATTGAAGCTAGGGCTTTCTGCATGCCAGGCTGGTACCCTGCCACTGAGCACAGGCCCTCCAGTTGGATGCCATTCTTTACTGCAGCCCTTTTGATTCTCCTAGAGGAGGCTTTGCTGATTTCCACCTCTGACCATATTCTTGTTCCTCACTTGAAGTCTGATTCCTCTTAAGTATTTCAAACATCCCACCCCTCCCCCCGGTATTCCTATGGCAAGTTGGGGCGGGCCATGCTTTTCACTGTAATTTCTGGCTTCTTTTCCAGAATAACAAGAAGATAGCAAAAGAACTAATAACGTGCCCCTACAATGCCCGTCACAGGATTCCCAAACTGGAGTTCAACATGCATGTGGCCACTTGTGAGAATAAAGTTTCTCCAGAAGAAAACTGGCGTAAGATGATTTTTTTTTACCTTGTCTGCCTAAGTGCCGGCTACAGAATCTTTCTCTGTGTGTTTAAAGTTACGTTGACTTGGAAAAAAAATTGCAGCAGGGCCTGCAATGGCTGTAGGATGCTTCATCTATATAGCAAAGTTCTTGGTGTTCCATCTGGGAGAGAATTGGACTGGAAGCAGCATATTGGAGACACAACTGGCTGATAAGGGGGCGCAAAATACATTTAAGATTGAGTGGGGAGAAACAAGAAGCTTAAGTGGAACACCATTTGTTTATGTTGAAGTATGTGGCATTACATAAGATGGGATTAAAAACTCAAAACTAACTTTGAGTTTAATTAGAGAAGTGACAACTGCTGTACAAGGTGGGGCTGGCCCAGCGTTCCGGCAGCATAACACCGCTGGGCTGGCCAATGTGTAGCAATCTAAATGAGGCTGTCAGATTAAATGGAAGGAACAGCAAACCTGGCAGTTAGTTAAACATCTTTCCCCTCTTAGAGAAAACTACTCAAGTGCATGACAAAAGGACAGAGTACGTGAGGCTAAGCAGCAGGGCTGTGTATACTCTGTACTTTACAGCAGGGGTCTCCAATACAAGGGCTGCATCGTATATTTTACACATTTTCACGGGCTGAAGAAAAAATCAGTTTTATTTATGAATAAGTGAAATTTAAATGAATGAATAAGTTTTACTTGGACCTTTTTTGAAATCAGCATGAGATTCCGAAGAGAAATGCGACATTTACAAAGAGACAAGGCTCTGCTTAGAAATGACGTATACTTAGTAAAAATGTCAAGTATTTTAAGTTGCTGTGGGCCAGATTAGAATCTTGTGGCAGGCCAGATTTAGCCCCTAGGCTGTCATTTAGAGACCTCTGCTTCAAACAGCTTGGGGGTGCCGATTTATTTAGTTCTGTTCCAGCCATAAGCAGGAGCAAGACATTGAAACCTCTGTCTCTAACTATGGGCGCTTCTGTTCAGCCCTACTATGGCTGAACCAGTGATGCACCGTGAGGGTGTACTAAGTGAGGCAGAACTGCCCTACTGGAGTTCCTTTGAAAGGTGCTGCCATGGCTGTGATCACCCAAGGCCTTTGAGCAGCTGGAGCCCATGGTTTGTAAGTGTTTGCAGGATCACAGCCACTGCAGCAGAAGTGGAGGCACTTTTCAAAGACCTAAGGTAGGGCAATTCTGCCTCACTTACCACACCCTCACAGCAGGTCCCTGGCATTTTTTTTTTAAGTAGGAGGATTATTTCTCCCTCAAGTACTGTAAAAATCAAAGTAGGGGATGACAATTATGTGTCCAATAAATTCTGTCTGTGCAATGTAACACAAGCCGCTCTGTTCAATACTGCAGAATCTGAGACAGTCCAAATGATGGTAGAAATAGATTTCTTGGAGCACCTGTGTGCCAGAGAGGGAGACACTGAAATGCTTGCAAAGGTAACCCTAACAAATACCTACGTACCGAAAGTGGTAGAATAAACAATGGGTTCATGCTGCAACAAAGTAAGTTAGGGGCAGGATACAATATCTGCTACCATTTATAGGAATGCAGACTATCTGCAGAATATAATATTTGTCACAAAACATAGATTTTGCATAAAGAGTTGGTGTCTAATCCCTACCACAGGCACTTTAAAAATTTGAATGCTGGAAGGCTGTCCACCAGCTCAAGTCTCTAGTATATACAGTACAAGATTTAACAATAGAAATCACTGGCTTGAATAACAGCATAAAAATACTTTTATCTGAAAACTAGGTCATTCTGGCATTGGTGCCTGTTGTGCACATCACTGGTGCCTCTGCAGGTCACCAAGTACCCATACAAATATATGTTCCAGGTCTAGACTAAATCTGATGCAAACCTCCACAACCACAAGGTGCCTGATTTCTTAAACCTTCCCCTCTGCTTACAGTGATATCCAATCCAAAGAAGGCAACCATGACAGCAAAGGCCTGGCAATGTCCACCTTCCGAAGAAGACTGGGAGGCAGGTGAGTTTTAACTTGCTGGGTTAGATGAAGAGTCCACCTAGGCCAGGGGTAGCCAACCTTTCAATTTTTACCTGTGGAGCATGATGGTAACAGCATTTTTCACCTCTGCCCACCTTCTGTCCTCGACCTGTTATTAGGGATTTTGTTATGGTTAATAGCCTTTTGTTTCAGAGGAAAGGCCTCTTTATGTGAAGGCCAATAGGATGCTGTTGCAAGGGCTCTGCAGCTCCATGTGTTTGATAAGCAAATGCACAGTTGTATTCAGGAAAAAATACAAACTGCTTTGGGGTTTTGCTTGATCTGATGCTGGGTACTATCTTGTGTAAATGAATATGATCTGAGAAAACTGTGGAGGATTCCACCTTGGCTGGGCAACCACACCTGGAACTCTTTCAGTCCTCTGATTTAGGGCAGGAGGGAGATCAGTAAATGGACTTCAAAGCAGATGGGTTATCTTTTCTGTGCTTCCCCCCCCCCCCTGCAAAATCCCAATTCTGTAAGCAGAGCCTAATCATTCATTTGTTACTCTTTTCAAGATGCTGATGAAGCTCCGGCTCCTTCTTTTGTTTTTGGTGGCAGGTAAGACTGCAGTTATTTGCTGAACACAGTGGTGCTGCAATCTTATACATGCTTTCCTGGGAGTAAGCTCCTCTGAACCCAAAGGAACTTCTGAAGAGGCATGCGCAGGCTTGAGCTGTAACTACAACCATAGCTTGATTAGCAAATGTCATAGGCTCACGTTCTGTGGGAGTTGCCCTGTTTCTAAAAGGAGATTTGCCCCCAACATCTGCTGGCAGACCTGTCCTGTGTAGTTCCAGTCACTGTCCTGGAACCATGACACTTAGTGGTTGGGGTAGGAGTAAAAAAATGGCTTTGGCACAAATTGCTGCTACTGTTCTACCTCCCACCTGGCAACACATATGGAGGCAGGAACTACCTTCTTGAGCAGCTGTCAAGATATAAATAGGCCCTGCTAGAAGTGATCTCTTCAGATAGCTTAACTACAGTCATACATCACTTAAGGACAGGGATATTAATGTTTTGTTTGTAAATACAAGTTTCATCAGGCAATAAAGCTTACCCTGGGCTACAAAAGAGCTTAATCTGGTAATTAGGGACAGGTGAAGCCCCTGTTTGTAAAGAGACACTTGTACACAGGCTGTTGCCCGATTATAAACATAAACAGACGGTGTGGCAGGCTAACTTGCCTGTCTAAACTCACATGTTTGTAGAAGGGAACCAGAGGACAAGGAAACAATGGAAGCACTACAGGCAGACCGGAAAGTAGTTGAGAGAGGCACGTGTGCAGGTGAAAAAGAGCGCTTTCAAGCAAGGAAAGATTTTTGTATAGTGTGAGGGGCAGTTTTGTGCTACATCTTTTAATTAAGGGAGCTTTGATCTCAAGCAACTACCATAGTTGCAATTGGTGATTTATGTTGCTAAGTGACACACGCCTGTATAAGAAACACCACAGTCTTGGCTTTCTGTAGGCTTAACAACTCTATTGTATATCTATAAAATGCATCTTCCTATGAATTACTTTACATGTACTACATAAGTGAAAACCACAGTTCTATGCCCAAGGATAAAAAGATTTCGGTAACTAACTGGGTAACTTAAGATGGTGCAAGTTTTTTTTTAATGGGAACACAGACTCCTACAGGCAGGAGTATATGATCCTTAGGCTCAGGAAACCAGGTGGGAGGCTATTCCCTGTAAAAATGTTACAACCAGTGGTGGGATTCAAATAAATTAACAACCGGTTCTATGATGTCATAGCCGGAGCCAAAAAAACCTGAAACCAGCCGAGGTAAGTGAGTGGGCGGGGCCCGGCCATTTAACAGGTTCTATAGAACCTGGGCGAACCCCCTGAATCCCACCACTGGTTACAACCTAGGGTTACCAGATGCAAACTGGGACAGAGTGCCTATACCTTTAATCACTGTATAGAAGAGGGACTTTGGGCAGGTGTAGCTCATCATGGAAGGGTTTCAAAAGCTGCACCTGCCCATATTCCCCCTTCTATACAATGATTAAAGGTATAGGCACTCTGTCTCAGTTTGTATCTGGTAACCCTACTACAACCAAGTGTTCAGATAAGGCTCTGCAATTAAGGACTAGCAAGCCACCTTTTTAAAAGAATAACCTACAAAACCTGAGTCATTTGGGATATTGTTAAATATCTATGCTCTGTATGACTCGGCAGGGCAGGGATAAGTGAAGATGCTGTACAGTGAAGGAGACAGAGTGTGGCAAGGGACTGCAAAACAAAATATTCTGCTATAAACTGCAATGAGGCTAGAGTTAGATAGCTCACCAACATTCAGTTCTGCTTGAAGGCAGCAAGCTCAGGCTTGCCAGCAACTTTCAGAAAGAAGGAAAAACCTAGTATTGTGGACCCAGCAAGGGGATGCTGCTTCACCACTACTTAGAAGCCTGTTGTGGGCTAAGCCCACTTGGTTTTCTTAATGCCTGCTGAAGAAAGTGAAGACACACAGTGTGGCAAAAGCTGGGTGTAAACTAACAGATGTGCATTTTTCCCCTTGTATATAGCTACCAAGGCAAGAGGAACTAGACCCTGAATCGATCTAAAAGGTATGAATGGCTCTATTAAGTATTAACTTATGTGTAGGTGGCAGAGATTTATGGAGACTTGGGAGAAATGCAACTTGAGTAGATTGTTGGCTTAAACACTCTCAACTCTGAAATACTTAGATTACCAACTTCAAATGCAGTGTTATGATTATGCGTATCAATATCTGAAAAGTAGTCTACAAATATATAAAATAAGGTCCTCTTTTTCTGCATGCACACTAATTGAGAACGTTAGAAAAGCTTTGCTGGATCAGGCCAATGGCCCATCTAGTCCAGCTTCCTGTATCTCATAGTGGCCCACCAGATGCGTCAGGGAGCATGCAAGACAATTAGATACTTGTATCTCATTGCCACTCCCCTGCATCTGGCATACTAAGGTAGCCTATTACCCTTGCACCACCCCCAAGGAAGACATCAGACTGCAGTTAGGGGTTTCACATTATTTAAGTACAAGTGATCAATTTTTTAGTCATGAAACCTACTGAATACCCATCCCTCCCTCTCCATTCTGAGGTAGGCAAAAAACTTGTCATCCCTGGCCAATTCGGTTGAAAGAAAAAAATTCCCACCTGGCCCTCATGATGAGTGACCACCTAAAATCAGACTAGACATACCCATCAAAGCTTGGAACCTATGATGGAATCTTCCTCCATAAATCTGTCCAGTCCCCTTTTAAAGGCATCCAGGACAGATGCCATCACCACTTCTTGTGGCAAGGAGTTCCACAGACTAATTACACGCTGGGTGAAGAAATATTTTATTTTATTAAATATTTTATTAATATTTTATTAAAATATTTTATTTAAAAATAAATTTTTATTTTTTATAACTCTTCTAACACTCAGCTTTAGTGGTTGTCTCCTGGTTCTGGTACTGTGAGAGAGAGAAGAGATTTCCTCTATCTACTTTATCCACCCCCTGCAGAATTTTGTATGTCTCAGATCATGCTCCCCTACCTCAGGCACCTTCTTTCTAGACTGAAGAGCCCCAAAAGCTGTAACCTTTTCTCTTAAGGGAGGTGCCCTAGCCCAGTAATCACACTGGTTGCTCTCTTTTATACTTTTTCTAATTCCACTATGTCCTTTTTGAGATGTGGCGACCAGAACTATACACAATACTCCAGGTGCAGCCTTACCATCACTTTGTACAATCAATTTGTACAATTGTAGAGGAAAAGCCTTTTGGTTCATGCGTGCTCAATTCAACCCATGTTGTCTAAGGAAGGAAGAGGAAGCTGCCATTTGCCTGCACTGGGCAAGGCTGATATGAAGCACGCCTGAGCTGCCATACTGGCACGTATCTAGCGAAATCCTCCATGCCAGCTTTTGGAAAAAGTAGGGAGACTCTGAAGATGCTCCTCATTGCTTTTTCATAGCGGTCGCAATGTGAACTGCAGAGAAAATCACCATGACCCCATTAGCTGGCTCATCTTTCTGCACTACTGCTACAACCAAATCAGTTGGTAGGAAACAAGGGCCTCGATTGCCCGCCACTTGTCTGCTGTGATTTATTATACTCTGCAAACATCCAATCAAATGTCAGGGGTGGGTTGGGGAAAAAGTGCCCTGGCACCATCTATCCCCAATTCAGAGCCCTGGCCCTAACTACTGAATGGTAGGAGAGAGACGACAAAGGTGAGAAAGGCCTAAGCCAAGGAGCACAGCAAAATCACGGTTTCTCCTAGTTGAGGCAGAGCCAGACTGGATGGCTGGATGCCCCCCTGCCTCCTACTTATCATCCTGCTAGCCTTGCCCCTGAGGATACAGGAGGGACATACCCAAAGAGTCAAATATGCCCACCTTCTTCTTCTAGAAAAGGAGTCTGGTCCCATGTGTCTGATTTTTAGCAGCAGCTGGATCCAAGAGCTTTTTTTTAACCTGGATCAAAAAACTGGACTGGAACTACCAGGTGGGGAAATCAGATTGAATTATTTGCCTGCAATCTCCTGATTAAGGGCAGAGAAAGTGGGCTTAACCAGTGGTGTCATTCAAATGATTTAGGAACAGGAACTCACTTTTTAACTGCTATTTACAAAACACACCCTGACAAATTCTGTAGTTCAGAGCTAGGTTTTTTCTCTCCTCCTTTACCTCTGTAATACACAAATCAGACAGCATTGCAAAAATTTTGAAAACCACCACAGGTCATTTCTATATAGTGGCAAGACTAATCCTCTATTTACAATTACAGGGTCCTCCTGGAACTATCTCAGAAGAGGCAATCAAGGCGCCCTTTTAAACAACTAATTTTTCTCATGTTTTGTCTTTAATGTTTTGATACTTTCATGATGGGGCCTATTTAAATGGGTTTTTGATTGTCATTATCCTTTTGTAAAAAATAAAACTCCTTAACAGAAGTCTTTAGTAGTTGGCTTGAGGTTACTTCCCGAGAAAGTAAGTGGTTAAATCTCCAGCTCAATAGTGGAGTAGTATAGGCTGTTTTGAGTCTTATCTTGGCAAAATCTGCTCTGATGGTAGCCCAATCCTAACCTGCATTGGAGCAGGGAGGCCGGCTGACCTGCACTGCAGCCTACATACATTTTCCCCTTACCCTGCGGTGGGCCCCAGCCAGTCTTACAGGGATGCTTGGATCTGGCCCACCCAATAGGGGTCAGGATTCAGATGGATCTGCACTCTCCCCCATCGCCCAGCCAGTCCACCCACAGGGGCCAACCTCCCTCTGCCCTATTCCATCCTCCCAAGCCCCCACAATGGCTGAACTCAACCAGCACAGGACAACATGCTCCATGGCATCCCTGGGCCAGCATGACTTCCTGCACCCACCTCACTGGCATTTGCAACAGTGCTGGGCCAGCACAAATGACATGCACCTGCCCAGCAACCAGGTAGGATTGCGCCCTTAATTTATGAAGCTACAAAAGGCATTGCTCAGAGGCAAGGATAAATGGACACAATCCTGCCAAGCTCCTCCAAGATGATGTGATTTTCAAAATGTTGTGTTCGGAAGGGAAATGGGGAAAACACCAATTGGGGAGCAACAGAGCAAGGTTGGGAACAGCAAAATGGGAAGAAGGTAGAGCGGTGGTTTTCAACCGTTGTGTCACAGCACATTGGTGTGCTGCAAATAATGGCCTGCAAGTATGCTGCAGGAGTTTGGGGGAGGATCATTCAGTAGTAGGGCCTTGTCAACTGTCAAAAAACCTGTGGTGTGCCTGGACAACTTCAGCACCTTCTCAGTGTGCCACGAGATAAAAAGTAAAAAACACAGGAAGCCACCATACAGTTGAGTCCATTTAACTCAGTACAGTTGACATTGATTGGCAGCGACTGTCCAGGGTTTTTCAACCAGGAATTCTTCCCAGCACACGCCGGCCAAAAATTAAATTCGGGACCATTTGTATGTAGAGCAGGCAAGGCTCTTTCACTGAGCCAAAGCTTCCTTTGTATGACCTTCTAGCTCAGGGGTGGCCCACCTTACATAAGAAGAGCCCTGCTGGATCAGGCCAAAGGCCCATCTAGTCCAGCTTCCTGTATCTCACAACGGCCCACCGGGTGCCCCAGAGAGGCAAGACGCTTGCATCTTGTTACCACGCCCTTGCACCCGGTACTCTGAAGTAAAAAGGTAAAGGTTTCCCTGAGACCGAATGGTCTAGTCGTGACCGACTGTAGGGGGCGGTGCTCATCTCCGTTCCAAAGTCTGTAGAGCTGGCGTTTTTGTCCGATCATGTGGCCAGCATGACTCTACGCCATAGCGCACGGAATGCCATTCCCTTCCCACCGAAGTGGTCCCTATTTATCTACTTGCATTTAGGTGCTTTCGAACTGCTACGTTGGCAGGAGCTGGGACAAGCAACGGGAGCTCACTCCGTCGTGCAGTCTCGAACTCCCAACCTTGCGGTCGAAAGCCCAGCAACAGCGGATTAACTTGCTGCACCACCACGTCCCATGACACCACTCTGAAGTAGCCTACTGCTAATGTAAGGAGGTTGCACAATCCATCATGGCCTATAGCCCACGATGGACTTTTCTTCCAGAAATCCGTCCAAACCTCTCTTAAAGGCATCTAGACCAGATGCCATCACCACCTCTTGTGGCAAAGAGTTCCACAGAATAACCACCCACTGGGTAAAAAAGTACTTCCTTTTATCTGTTTTAACTCTCCCAACCCTCAGTTTTAGCAGATGCCCCCTAGTTCTGATGTTTTGAGAGAGGGAAAAGAACATCCCTCTATCAACTCTATCCCTTCCTTTCAACTTTAGGGCTCCTAGAACTTTAATGATTGTGTTGGGCCTGAAGTCTTAAGGTCAGGCCAGGAATTTTGCAACTCGGGAACCGTAGAGAGGACGGTGTTGATAATCAAGGTAACACAGGGCAGCTGTGTTCTGTGCATGGGTGCTGGTGGGCATGTTGCCTATGGCTGAGCCTGGCTCTCCTATGATTGGCCATAGAGCAAGATAAAAGGAGCTATCAGAGTGTGGGTTGTGTAGGAAAGGTGCAGCAGCAGCGATTTACCATCTGTTGCTGTAAAACTGCCTGACCAACTATGTAATTTGACCTCGGATCGTATGTATAGCTATTTGTTCTTGCTTGCTACTTTGAACCTATAAAGAAGGCTCAGAAGAGCTTAAACCTATGCCTGTCTTTGCCTCATTCCTTACGAATGGAGTAGCTGACCATTCTGCCACTTGGGTGCTGCAAACTAAGGACCCCGGAGTTTGCACTGCAGTTCTAGGGGGACTTAACAGCAGACGAGGGAATTCCAGCAGGTGGAGCTTGTCCTCTCATAGATGACAAGCTGCTCCTGCTGAAATTTACACAATTGCTAAAGTTCCAAGAGCCCTGAAGTTGAAAGGTTGGCTACGCCTGTTCTAGCTGCTCGGTGAACAGAACAATATGAAAGCAGCAGCCCAGATCCAGGATGGCTCAGCAGGTCTACCACCCTGCTTCCTACAAACAATGCCCAATAGGAGGCCCTCAACAAGGCCAACAGTTTCTCCCTTGCCACTGCTTCATGGCAACTACAGGGAGTTCGGAAAGTCACTGTGCACTTTTCATAAATATACATAAGTGCACAGTGACTTGCCGAACACCCTGTAGTATTTAGAAGTATTACTGGTGCTGCAGAATTATTACTATTGCTGCTGAGCCTGAAGGTGCCATACAGCCATCTTGACTAGTGGACAATAATGGATCTCCTCCTCCTCCTACTACTGCTACTTAAATTTGTCTCATCCTCTTTGAAAAACCATCAAAGCCAGTGAAAATCACTGCATTGAATGGCAGCAAACTCCCCAGATCAGCTACATACTGTATGAGGAAGGGAATTCTCTTGTCTGTACTGAATCTCTTGCGAATCTGGCTCATTGGGTGACCCTGACTTCTAGAGGAAGGAAAAGCACCCCTGAATCCAAGCAGAATCTCTTCTGAACAGCTCTTCTACCCCATACAGAGATAATTTTCTCATACCTGTAGCACTCCCTTAAGCTTCTTTCTCTGCTGTTTGATTGTTTATCTGACATATTATTGTTCATGTGGAAGAGAAATCGGAAAGGGGGGGGGAAATAAGCACTTTGGCCAATGTCGGTGATGCATTCTTGTTTACAGTGAGAACCAGCTGAAGCAGGGCCTGCTCCAGGAATGGCAAGGGCCAATGCAGAGGGCACCAGGCAGCTTTGGCAGCTGCAGTGAACAGAGCGCTGATGGTGCCACAGACAAAGTGCAGCCGCTGGAAATAGTTGGTGATACTATTACATCATCATCAACTGCAGCTGGAGGGGCCCTTTACAGGCTGTATAGACCCAGGGCAAGCAGGAGGGCTGACACAGTGCTCTGCTCACCACACCGCAGCAAGGATGCTTCTGAACCAGAGTGGTATTGACGTGGGATCCAAATGGAGCGCAGGGCACAATTTGGCTGATTCGCCCTACAGCATTGTGTGTGGGCATGGCTATAGTGTTGCAACCCTTCAAGCAAAGGATGGAGGAAAGACTTCTCGGCTCCCACCCCACCACTGCTTTACCCAGGCTGCTTTCTTTCTTTTCTTTTTTCTTGGAGATGGTATTGTTGTTATATATAAAACCATTTTCCCCCTGACAATTGAGACACACACACACCCATGGATCCTATATACACACCCATGGATCCTATGTAATTTCTGTATTTAGAAATTTTCTGTATTTAGAAATATAATTTCTGTATTTTTTTCCCATTAAAAAGCTGCACACAAAAATGGCACTGACTGATTTTGCACAATTAGTTGCATCGGCTGACATGTTTAAATGCAAATGAGATTTGAAATCCTGAAAAGCTCAGTGATTTGAAAAGATTTGATTTGGAGAGACTATTGCAGTGTTATTCAAATTGTGTGTCAGGACCTAATATCAGGTGGGTCGCAGAAAGCTAGGAGCAGCCATCTTGGAAACTGCAGACTTTACTCATATTCCTGTTGTGAGTATTAACAGTTTAAATTTTCAAGTGAGGGTTTTTTAAAATTTTGTTTTTAGTTCCATGCTTTAACATCATATTTTGTCCTAACCTTGCTTTCTGTCAGGGATATTTCATGGTTGCGCAATTGCTGCAGTCCAAGAATGCTAATTTGCATTTCAGGAGTGTCATTTTTTTATGTTACAATGACAGCACTTCCTGCCTGACGATGTCATTTCCTGCCACAACATCACTTTAAGGTTGATGACATCGCTTCTAGTGGATCCCTGCTAACTGGGCAAGAGGCACTTTTTCAAGTGGTGCTCCTCTTATATTTAGCAGGGGGAGAGCAATTGTCCCTCTTCACCCCAGCACAGTGTCTTTCTCGTGGCTGTTGCTGGTGGTGTTCTCCATTCCTTTAGATTGTGAGCCCTTTTGGGACAGGGAGCCATTTAACTTGAATGTTATTATTTGCCTGTAAACCGCTTTGTGAACTTTATGTTGAAAAGCGGTATATAAATACTAGTGATTGATTGATTGATTGATCCCAACCTAAAAAGTGTGCATACCACTGGACTATTGGAAAAAACATCTGCTCAATCTGTCTTGCAGGTACACTATTAAGACAACATGGTTCATAATTAATGTGGCAGCGTTAACAGCCCATGGCACTATGCCTTCTCTCTCCCATACTTTCCACACTCAGGGCGCAATCCTAGCCTGGAGTTAGGCCAGCCAAGTTTGGCTGGCACAAGTGCCACTGTAAAGCGTGTTTGGACCCTCTCCGAGTCAGAGAGAATGGGTGCACGTCTGTGTGTGTTCTCTGTGTGGTCCCAATCGCAATCACTGCACTGTAGGCACCCGGGGGGGGGGGGAGTGCTGGTGTCCTTCAGGGTCTGAGATGCTGCAAAAAGCCTTGAATTGTGTGCGTAAAGCACTTCCAAGAGGGCTGCTGGCCTCCCAGACCCTTCAGGGTGCCAGCAGGAACTCCAGGTAAGCACTGTAGCCCCTGGGTGCCTGCAACACTGCCATTATTGCAGTGCTATCAGCATACTCATAACTGGGCCACTCCTCTTAAGGGGGAATGGCCCAGTTTTGGTTCCCAATAGTGAGTTCCCAAACCCACAATAAAAAACCACCTTTTTATTTCAAAAAGCTTTTAATTGTTGACAGGCTGGCTGGCTGGTTTTTGATATTCTTGCTTATATTTTATGATCCACGGGGCTTACTGTTTTTTAAATTTTAATTTTTAATGTAGTTTTTAAATTATTGTTTTTAATGTAAAATTGTAATTTTTATTGTATTTTATTTCTGTTGTTGTAAGCTGCCTTGCGTGCCTATGGGCAGAAAGGCGGGGTATATATTTATTTAATTAATAATAATAATAAATTGTAAGCTCCTCAGATAGATTCTCTCACCCTTGAAAACGGGATCATGCTATCAATTCTTTATGACCTCTTAGTTGATCCTTAGAAAGGCATTCGGCTGCTGTTTCCATTCATTCTTCTAAAGCCTGCAATTCTTTTTGGACATCATGTTTTATCATTTCATCAATCATTCTGAAGACTCAAAAGCAATAAAGAAGCCTATTGTCACTGGTGGCCTGTTCCAATGACTAGTCACCCTTTTAGCTGAAAACCTCTATTTCTGATCCAGGACTCCCTGAATCTCACTACCAATCCCCGGCTGAGTGTTTAGGAAACAGGCAGTAAGGCCAAGTTTGCCCAAGCTCTAGACAACACTCCCACCATGTGGCCAGAGAAAACTATTTGCAGCTTATCCAATTCAAGCCAACTCTCTCATTAACCTGAGATGTTTGTTTAAATGCAACTCTTCTTACAAAGCCTTTCTGCCTCCCATCAGGCATTTGCATTTTTGAATTGCAATAGCAGTAGGCTCTCTGAAAAAGAGATTGAGCATTTTAAAACCAGTGATGTGGAAACGAGGAAAATTAATGCACACAGGCAGCAGCCCCCTGTAATTTTGTTTTGACATAAGCCTGTCAAGGTTTCTTCTTCCCGTTTCAGGTTTTATTGAATTGCAGCACAAGTCGGAGGAAAAGTGTACCGCAGCAAAAAAGCAATTCACTTTCCAAGGCCCATCTTTTTTTTTGGCTCATGGAATTTAGTTTGTCATCAAGGTGGGCAACTTTGAGAAGGTCAAAACAAGAATGTCTCCAAAGCAGCAGGATGAGTACTTTCTGGGTTTCTTTCTGTTTTTGTAGGGCTAATTGTAAAATAACTGTGTGGCTCTTCACTCTGAAAAACACTGAGATGTCTTTTGCTTAGACAGAGACAGACAATCTCTCACCCCTCTCTGCTGATTGCTGCACTTAGAAAAACATGGGGCATTTGGACAACAAAACAATAGGCTAACAGGATGGAAACACCTCTTTGCTAGTTGCGCATCACCAGAGTTGGACTTAGGGCAAAGTTCAAATTCTAGCTCAGTCACAAGTGCACAGAATGGCCTGGGCAAGTTACAGTCAATCTTCACTACCATGGATAAGCTGTACTCAGCGATGGGATTAACAAACGACCTGGGGGAACGCTGGGCGGGACGTACGCGGAACTCCGGCGCGATTGGCTTGCCCGTCAGTTCCGCCCCGTCGCCTTCCCCACTGCCATACGGGCCGCCCAGGGGGTGCCTGCTCGCCTGGCCCCCCCCCCCAGGTGCCCGGGCACGCAGCAGTGGGGCGTGCCAACTGGGGGCAGCGGGCCCAGCCCCGTGCGGCCAGCGAGGATGGCGGTGGGACGGAACAGACAGGCTGCCAATCGCGTGGGCTGCCAATCACGGGCTTCCAATTACGAGTACGTCCCGCCCAGCGTTCCCCCAAGTCATTTGTTAATCCCATCGCTGGCTGTACTTATCCATGGGGAACAGGACGGCTACACGTCATGTATTTGCAGCCTGTTCTCAGCTATCTGCGGCATTATGAAGGTCTCTGCTGGATTCAGAACGCCAGTGGAGAGAGCTTTAAAATGG
>JAJKFI010033088.1:0-27925 GCA_029204185.1 Lerista edwardsae
CTATCATTCAGTCCTCTTTCACCTGCTAGTTACAGCAGGCAGGAGATGAGATGGTTGGACAGTAGGCACACAGGGCTAGGGACAGTAGGCACACAATAGGAGAAGGGAATTTAAAAAGGAAAGTGTAGAATTCCCAAGTATAACATATAACAACTTCAAATACTGTACATACATTTGCTGTGAGTACAAAATTGCCTCATACACATTAAATGCTATTTAGTTTATTATAAAGTGAAAAACATGCATGATCTTTGCTACAGGTACCAGGGTAAGTAACAGGCAACCTTAACCCAATCAGATTCTCACATACAACCTACTAAAGCAAATCTTGCCCACAGGCCAGTACTATTTGCCCTGAGGCAAACAGCAACCCTGGTCTAAATGTCTTCGGCTAGTTTTTAATGCTCTCTGCAGCATTCGCATGAGAGCGTTTGCTACACCTATTCTTTATGCATGAAGCATTTGGCAATAAATCCCAAGACAGGATAACATGGAAATTAGTAGGTAATCGTGATCCAAGTTTGACTTATTAAGCACAATTCCTGATGATGCATCTTTACGACCTACTTTCTGTAAAGCCTCAAGGCTGTTTTGAATGGTACGGCTCTTGCACAGAAGCCACAGGACAGCTCTTCCCTGGGATCATCCTCTGCGCAGCAGGCCTAACACCTGGAAGTCCCTCTGCACATTCTTGATAGACCAACTGATACTCATAAGGAGCCATGGCCAAATTGGCACATGAGAGCTACTGCAGCATGCAGGTGGCAGAATTTGCACTTATTCATACTGTGCAACAATGGTTCCCAAACCTACCCTGGACATGGCATCCTTAGTGCCATAGTAATTTTTTTATGGCACACTGTCATGGCAGGGCTGTGCCATGGGAGGACAAAATGGCTGCCAGCACTCCCCTGAGAGGGCAAGATATAATGGCCAGGCCAAGACAGTGGCACCCCTGAGAGTTCACTTTGGGGACTACTGAAGTTGAGCAGTGGTTCCCAAAAATTTTAGCATCAGGACCCACCTGAAAAAAAGATCCACTGGCTATAATGGTGATTGGGCAGCAGTGCTTCCTCCACCAAGTAGCAAGTTGTGTAACCCTTGATGCACATAGTTTGGCGAACCACCAAAAATTGGGTTGTGACCCACTGGTGGGCCACAGACTGATAGTTGGGAACCATTGCTGTATTGTGGAATGTTCCCCCATGCAAAAACTCACTCTGCAGACAGAAAACTAGGATACCGAGCTAGCATAACCTATTTCCTTGATGTTTCAGTTTTCCACATAGAGATTTTATGCCTGGGGGGACATTTATTTAAAGGCACTCCCCACACACACTCCTGCATTCTTAAGTGGTAACATCCTTTCTGCAGCCACCGATTTCTACCACCCCATTGTGCGGTATGCATAGCCCATGCTTCAGACTGAGCTGGTGTCATCCAAGAAAGCCTTCTTTCACTTTCTCATTTCTGCCATGAATTCAGCAGCTAAATCCCAACTAGTGTGTTTAGCACTGGAAGCATCCCTTTGCAGGTCACTACTGACTAACGTTCAGACACTCCTCCCTCCAAATCTGCAATATGAAAACTGCAATTCTGACATCAAATAGGGCAGTCAGAATACCTGATATAATGTACCTCAATGCTTAAAGGGGTAGATAAATGTTGTGTTATTTATACCCTACTTGTCCTCCATGCTGTAACTTAAGGTGGCATACAAGTGGTTCCTATGTAGTCACCCATTTAGACACTGACCAGGATGAGAGCTACTTTGCTTCAGCAAGATGGCTGCATCATATGCCTTCAGACCAGACACTGGTGCAGGTCTTTTCAAGCATTATACTTAACATACAGTATGCCCGTTCTCATGGTTGCTGATTCAACAGGTCTGCTTATGTCTCGAGTCTGAGAGTGCAATCCAAAACTGGAGTTAGGCTGGCATAAGGGCCCCCCTAAAGTGTGTTTGGACCTCTCTCGAAGTCAGGGAGGGTGGCTCATGTCTGTATGCTAGCCTCTCTGATTCAGAGAGAGGTCCAAACATACTTTATGGTGGCCCTTGTGCTGGCCAACTTTGCTGGCTTAGCTTACGCCGGCCTAACTCAGTTTAGGATTGTGCCCTCCATGACTGCCACACAAGGCAGATGAGAATCTGTCCCTTGAATAAAGTTGACTGGTGAGCCTGTTTCTCCACCCCCACCCACCCACCCAATGTAGCCCTTTGTGAGGGTAGCTGCTGGGGAAGAACTGTACTCCTCACAAAGCCTATGTCTCTCATAAGTTTGAATTTTCCTCCTGTTTGGAGAATAGTGCCGTTTCTGTGCTTTCTCTGCCCATATTAGCAGAGGGGGAGCAGAGCTCTTTTTAGCAGCTGCCTTCTGGTTGGCAAAGCTGTTTACTTTTTTTCCTGCAATGCCCCCAAAGTTGCTTTAACCTGGGCGTTGTGAGGAGGAAAATGGCAGCCCCCACAAAAATATAATTACCCCAATTGGGAGCCGCAATCCCTTCCCCCCCTCCAATGCCCTGGATCTATGAAACAGACAGGGTATTATGTGGGGGGCCATGTAAGTTGCTGGGAGGTAGCCACCAGGAAACATTTTGACACTCCTTTTCAACTTTAAAAAAACTATTGTAAGAAAAAAAGACCCACCGCTCTACTGTGCTTCAAGGTAACCGGGCACCCACCCACCCCCGGCACCAATTACAAAAGCAAATAGGGATAATGGATAAACTCAGTGATTCATGTGCTGCTCAATTTATTTGATTCTCATAGGGACCTTCATTTAGAAATGAATAAAAATTGAACTGAATGGCCCCAATTCAGTTAAATTCCTTCTATTTCTAGCAAAAAGAATGCATACCAAAATGAACACACAGTGCTTATTTCTGGTCGCCACCAGCTTACATGACATCACTTTCTGCTCAATTACATCACTTCCATCCCTAGGTGTTAAGTGGGCCCCAATAGAAAAGCTTGGATGCTAAAAATTTTGCAACGCTAAAAAGTTTGGACCCCTTCTCTGATGGTCCTCAGAACTCATTTGTCCAAGGTGGAAGCCTCCAATATGTAGGAGTACTGAAGACAGCCACCCACTGGACAGAATGAAGTCATTATTATAGCTGTCATTTGGTTGTTATTGCAATTCTTGGACCTGTATGGGAATAAAGAGACTGGTTAGTGCCCTTACCTTGGACTTTGGGTTCTAGACCAATTCTAGGAAGAGGACCAGGCATTGGATCAACACTGTTTGGGGCTCAAGTTGTCTCAAGGCAGGAGGATTCCATTTCCCTTAACTGCATCCTGAAAAGAGGTTAGAAAGGGGATAGTAAAGTCAGTTTTGATGGACGAGGGAAACACCTCCTTGATGCTAGTCAGCTCCATAAGTATGTTGTCTGAACCACTTTCCTCTAACTGCAGTACATGCAGTGCTGTGGAGGACTGAGAACTCAGGAAATAGCCTGGATGAAGTGGCCTTGGCTTATTTTTAAAAGAAATGTATAACCTGTCTTTCCTAAGGTGACTTACAAGTTTAATAAAAACAGCAATTAACATGCTAAATAAGGCAATTGGGGATACCCTATATCAGTGCTCTTCAAACTGGTAGGTCGCAACCCACCAGACTGAAGAGCATGGCCCCGTTTCACTTGAAGGGGCGGGGAGAGAGAGAAAGCAGCTATGCGATCCCTGTTTTGGCAGGATTGTGGATCCCATGCCTACCTTACAATTGTGCTGGCCCATGGGGGTGTGGAGAACCCTGGGGGAACCTCCACGAGGCTCCCCAAGTCTCTAGTCAAAATTGCAATCGCAAACCACTACTATTTTTGGAACCACATCGCATTTTTGACTAAAATAGAGGCTTGGAGAGCCCCACGGAGGCTTCCCTGGAGCTCCACGCACCGACTATGGGCCAGCACAATTGTAAGGTAGGCATGGGATTCCCCCTTCTACCAAAACAGCAGTGTGATCCTGGGGATTATGTAGCTATTAAAACCCCGCTGCCGCAAGCACTTACTTGGTCTTTTCCTCCCAGGGAGGACTTTGAAGACCACTGCCCTATATATTCTGATTGGTTCTACAAGCTTCCTGATGAACCATACAGGATCTAGATCCTGCACTCCCTTCTCTGCTTCAGGTTGCTGCTGCGAGACTAGAGCAGCCTCAGCACAAGGAACACACTTTAGCAGGCAACCCCCTGACTGCTGTTATTGTCAGGGCTGACTTGGAAGCACTCTCACTCAGACTGAAGGGCTCTGCTCCAATAGGTCAGCAAATGCCAACTTGGGCAGCACACCTAATGTCACATTGCAAGCGGGGGCTTCTGCAGGCACTGAAGGCAGTAGTGATGCCACGAGAAGACTTGGAAAAGCTCCAAGACAGAACGATCCCATTCCTCAACTGCACCCTGCAGACTCCCTTTCCCCTGCTCAATCCATCATACATGTCATTTTTTATTTCAGACACTCAGCAGGTGGCTTAGCAGCAAGGCTGATCAGAGGGGATCCCCTGAAAGAGAGTCTATCATAACAATTTCTCTTGGGTGTGTTGGGACATCTTAATCTGATTGCTGGAAAGAGGTCATGGATGCATCATCCATCACAGCCTTGTGACACTAAAGCAAGCTAGGAACTGAACTGGAGAGAATGGTCCATCTCATGGCTCTTAAAAGCATGCTAATTTGTACAGCCCTTCTCTTTGGAATGAATAGAAGGAACAGCCTCTCCAAGGGGCCACTTTCTCCACTGCGAGAGAAAACATGGATTGGAGCAGTTGAAGTACCATCTACAGTACACTTTACATCTGTAAAAAGCTGCCTTGTATGACAGCTCCTTTCCTAAGAAACCACGACCTTTAACATGTTGGAATGTCTTCGCTGCCAGTTCAGAATAGCTACAGTGCTGACAAAAAGTATGTTTCACTAGAGTAGCTGTTTTATAATCACTACTTTGTTAAACTGCTGCTGTCCTGTGAGCCCCATCAAGTTGCCACCCAGCTTCCTAATTGGGGAGGGGGGAATGACACATTTTACTAAACAATCTAATTTTCAACTACAGTCATCCCATCCTGTGGAAAAGTCGCTGCAGTATTTCACATCAACACAAAAGACAATAATCTAACAGATTCTGCTCCTCTTGGCATAGAGCTGAATTTAGAGCCCACTAAATTTCTACTTATGTACAATAAAAGCACAATATCCTTTTTCTAGCTGAAAAAAAAAATATCATAGTACAATCCCAACGAAAGTGCTCAATGTTAAGATATTCATTATGTATGCACAGTACAGTCATGCCCTGGTATACACTTATTCAGTATCCACAATTTCAATTACCATGGATACTAGAATGCCTATTAAAAAGATAAAAAGGTAAAGGTTTCCCCTCGACTGGATGGTCTAGTTGTGACCGACTGTAGGGGGCGGTGCTCATCTTCGTTTCAAAGCCTGTAGAGCCGGCGTTTTGTCCGAGGACAAGCTTCCGTGGTCGTGTGGACGGCATGACTCTACGCCGTAGCGCACAGAACGCTGTTCCCTTCCCACCGAAGTGGTCCCTATTTATCTACTTGCATTTAGGTGCTTTTGAACTGGTAGGTTGGCAGGAGCTGGGACAAGCAACGGGAGCTCACTCTGTTGCGCAGTCTTGAACTCCCAACCTTGCAGTCGGAAAGCCCAGCAGCAGCGAATTAACCCACTGCGCCACCACGCCCCTTAAAACGATAGAGGAACATTAAACAAATTACTTTTTTTACCTTGTTGCAGCAAAACCATTGATATTCCCCTATCTTTAAAAAGGTGTCCCCAGTATCCACAGTTTCAGGTGTCCATGGGGGCAGGGGGAGGTCTGGACAGAATCCTAGTGGATAGCGGGGCATGCCTGTATATGCCTGTAGCTAGTTTTAAGATGCAGGCTAGTCTGAGAAGCATCAGGAAAGAAGGCACTCATTTGAACAACTAAAGGGGGAAAAACCAACATTGTGAGCTTTCTGTCTGGGCAGATTTCATCTTCACCTGGCAGGTTTTCAAAATGGAGCAGTCAGTTCAAACAACCCCTTCCTCACGATAATTGAAGGTACTGTACAAGGCTGACGATGGGTTGTTTTCTTAGAAGGCTCTATCATTTCTTTGATTGAAAATTCTATCTATTTGAGATCTGAGTTAATGACATTTACGGGTCACCAAGAAACGGCGCTGCAAGCAATTTGACTGTGATTATCACAGCTTTCAAATCTGAAAAATGGACAAGCACTTTGACGCGCCAGAAACAAATGGGAGGCAGGGACGTGCTACACAAAACGTTTATAAAATGCCAATGCGAGCAAACAACAGGGCAGCAGTTCAACAGCTTCACATACCCATTGCAGGAAAATGAATTCAACAAAAAGCGGGCAGGTGTAGAAGGCAGGAGCCACCACCATGCATTTGCCACAAGCACAAGGTTTGCCCCACTTGCCCATGCTCTGCTGCAACCCAACACTAGCCATACTTCCCCAGAAGGCCATGAAGTTCAGCAAGACGTACTTCTGAACATGTACGTTTGTACCCTGAAAGGGTATTCTGACAAACCTCGTTCCGGAGCCCCTTCACCATATTTCTAGAATGCATGAGGCCCTCTTTACCACACTCCCAGAACACACCCTTGCTCACACTCCTACTCAGGGCCAGCCTTAAGCCAATGTAACCAATATACACTGGGTCCCGCACTTGGTGAGGGGGCCGCACCAGCGCAGTGAGCAGATCGCCTGCTGCAGAAGCCAGGATCTTTATGGGCTGTAGGTCAGTGGGAGAGAGCAGAGCAGCTTTACTTTGGGCCCTCCCACCTGTCCCTTACTCTGAATGGCCAAAAAGGGGCCTCCTGGAAGCAGTTGACAATAATGTCATGTCATCATCAACTATTTCCAGGTGCCACACACGGCACCACAAGTGCTTTCCTTGGTGAGTGGGGGTCCCACAGGGAGTATGAGAGGCCCTGCAGGAATGCCCTGCATTGGGCCCCTCCGCTCCTAGAGCCGGCCCTGATAATGAGTACAAATGATTAAGAGTACTCATATACTGCTTTTCAACCAGAGTAGTTCACAAAGTGGTTTACATAATAAAAACCACGGTTCCCTGTCTCGGGGAACAATCCTAAGCATCGCTGGACTGGCAAGGCCAACTGGCCAGCGCCATATCCGACACTGCTTAGGAGAGGCTGGAGCCTCCCCACGGCAAGGGAATGTGCGCTCCCTTACCGTAGGAGAGGCTCCAGCCTCCCCTATGAGCTCCTCGGATCTGCACCTGCCTTACGGCCACCTCCCAACCCGCCCTCATTCCACCCACAATCTCCCTCTCGCCACCAATCCTGCTGCTGCCTCCGTGCATAGCCTCTCTTGCGCCGACTGGCTTTAGCCAATGCTACAGAGGCTCAGCACAGGCACAACAGGACCAGCACTGCCTGCAGTGTTGCTCGAGTGCTGACGCGGGGGTGCAGATTGACGCCCCCGCATCGGCACTCTGCCCCTTGCGTCAACTCTATGACGTAGCGTCGACGCAAGGGGCGCAATAGGATTGCGCTGCCCAATGGCTCACAATCTAACAAGACAATACAGTGGAGAGTAAAGTATGAGTTTATTCTCAGAGTTCTAGCAACACCTGCTGGAAAAGACACTACGCTGGGGCAAAGAAAGCTGGTTGTTCTCCCCCTGCTAAATACACAAGGACCTCACTTTCTTTAAAAACTGCCTCTTTCCCCAGTTGTTGTTCAGTCACTGTGTCCAACTCTTTGCAACCCCACGGACCATAGCATGCCAGGCCTCTCTGTCCTCCACTAGCATCCAGAGTTCAACCAAATTCACGTTCATGCTTCAGTGACACTATCTAACCCAGTGTTATTCAAACTGTGGGTCAAGACCCACTTGGTGAGTCGTGGCCTGATGTCAGGTGGGTCATGGAAAGCGGGGAGCAGCCATCTTGGAAACTGCAGACCTTACCCTTGTTATATATTCCTTTTGTATTAACAGTTTGAATTTTCAAGCGAGGTTTTTTTTTTTAATTGTTTTTAGTTCAGCTCTTTTACATCATATTTTGTCCTCATCTTGCTTTCTGTCAGGGATGTTTCATGATTGTACAATTGCTGCAGTCCAAGAATGCCAATTTGCATTTCAGGAGTGTCATTTTATTCCGTTACAATGACATCACTTCATGCTCGATGATGTCACTTCCTACCATGACATCACTTCCGGTGGGTCCCAATACAAATGCCAAAGTGGGTCCAGGTCTAAAAAGGTTGGAATACCACTGATCTAACCATCTCATCTTCTGCTGCCCCCTTCTCCTTTTGCCTTCAGTCTTTCCCAGCACGAGGGTCTTTTCTAAAAAGTCCTCTCTCCTCATGATGCAGCCAAAATATTTGAGCTTCAGCTTCAGTATTTGACCTTTCAAGGAGCAATCAGGCTTGACTTCCTGTAGGACTGCCAGATTTGATTTCCTTGCAGTCCAGGGGACTCTCAAGAGTCTTTACTTCTTCAACACCATAATTCAAAACTTTCCCCAGTTAGGAAGAGTTAAAAATAAGCCCCCGCTTATTTCGGAACATCATACTGTTCTATGAACATCATACTGACAGCGAAAGGCCAATTGCGACATTCGCCCCGCCCCACTTCCAGCCAATTTTGTGAAGGCTAAATCGACGTTCGCACGGGCAGCCGCAGCCTACGGACCTCGTGCGGAGGGCGGGGCTAAACATAATACCTCACGCACCTCTTACTCCAAGACGCACCTAAGGAACGCGTTGAGCCGTGGTAGCGCACGAAGAGCGCATTGGCTACGCAAAGGAACGGATGTGGGAGACGCCCTCACACTGGCGGCGTGTCAAGGCTGGTGCGCAAGCTTGGTTATCACGAAAGGGGGGGGGCATTCTTCCCACACCCTTTCCTTGCTTTACTCAGAGTGGTGCGACTCAAAGGATGGGCTCCGTTTAAATCTGCTGTTCCACTCGAGGCCTTCCTCGAGCCCCGCAGCAGCAACCGTCGCGTGGGTGGGTGAGCTTGTGGGGAGCTTCGTGTGGCCTCCTTTTGCAGGGGGTTGGAAGACGACTGGGGTAGGAGCTCTCTAGTTCATACCTCGCTCCTAACGCCACGCGGGGGGGGTGCGATGAGAGCTTGCCTGTCTGACCAGGAATAAGGTGGGGCAATGCCCTGCGGTGGGGCTCCTTCCCTGCCCCACGCCACTCAGAATTTAAAAAAGCTACACATTTAAAAAGCAAAATCCGCTTTCTCTCTCTCTGGCACTGATCCCCACTACTCTCTGTAGGACTTGGGGTGTCTGTTTGTGGGCAGCAATATCTGAAGGTCAGATTTGTGCTATAAATGGGCTTGGCAAAATGACTTGCAAGTTTTAGCATAAAGATGATAAAGCACAAAACTGACATTCTTGCAAAGATGGATATGTCAGAAACAGATTGATCTGTCTTTGAGGGCAGCAATTCATTGTCCTGGACTTGTTCAATTGCTGTGAGATTATAGGTTTTAACATTTTGGTATGTCTTCAGATGATATTTTTATCCTTCCTGTGTGATTTATAAATGGGGTAGAGGTCCAAATTCGAACCCATATGATTGCAATTTCTTTCTTCCTACCTGCCTTATCTCATAGCAGCAGCAGTTGATATCCTTATTAACTTTAGTAGTGAAATACATTGCCTTTCAATTCCTGTTGTCACTTGGGAATGGGTTTGATAATTTTGCTCTGCTCTTTCTGCTAAGTAAAAAAAAAATTGCTCTGTGGAGTTACTTTATAGAATTATTTTAAGGAGTTATTACTCCTTATTACTTTGCATGAATTTTCTCTGAGATCTTGGGGTGAGGTATTATTTTCCTAGCCTTGGCCCTGATCTGCAATAAGTAGATAATACTTGTCTATGTCTGTCTTACCAAATTGTTATTGAGTTAATGCTGGAACTGGATTATTGCTAAGTATCGTTAAAATATTCATTTAAAATATGATTGATTTGTTTTTAAAACAAAAATGGTCTTTTAAATAGCTTTAATAAACTCAATTCCTAAAAGAATTATTTCATTTTCAAACTCTTTTATGTATTGGAATGAAAAAAGGAAAAGGGGAAGATAAAATTTGATGTTTGTTATAGAAAGTCAGAGCTATAGAAGTTAACAGTAATTCTGTTTATGTTCCTTTTATGCATGTTATTTATGCAAACGTAAAGATGGATCTCCTGTTTTATTACAAAATTGTATGGGTCCATATCATTGCCAGTTAACTCTGCTAACTGGGCAAAGGGGCACCTTTTAAAGTGGTGCCCAGCCCTCTTATTTAGCAGGAGGAGAGCAATTGTCCCTCTTCATCCCAACATGGTTGTCTTTTCCAGTGGCTGTAGCTTTATCTTTTTTTAAAAAAATTGTGAGCCCTTTGGAGAAAGGGAACCATTTGTTTTACTATATAAACCACTTTATGAACTATTCCTATTGAAAAGTGGTATATTCTTAATATCTTAAACCTGGATTCCTTTTTGAATTCCATCTTCCCAACTCCTGCTCTAAGAATAGAATTAGGTGTGCTTATTCCAGAATTGTGCTTACTGGTTTCCTCATACATCTTGTGGGAAATGGTAGTAAATTTATGTGGTCAGGTATGCTCATTCAACAGGTAACCATTGCAAATGCACACATTGCTAAAGTGTAATAAATTTTTGCAGAATCATTGTAAGGATAAAATGAAGGAAATGTGCAGTAATTGGCTTCAGTGGGATGAATATAAATAGCCTGTTTCAAATTGAGCATCTCAGTTCCTGGCCTCCTTTGAGATTTAATAATTTGTTCATATGTGTTTTGCTTTGCTTTATCCTTTTCATTGTGCTGGAAACAGAAGGCGCCTTTTAATTCGAACAGGACAAAAAACTAAGACCCAAGTCTTGCTGGATTCCTCAGTACTAAGATGAACCAGAAGGTAAATTTGAAATAGTTGTGAAAGCAATATAGGTGATAGTGGTAGGCAGGGCAGAACAACAAGGTAGGAGCTGCCAACCTGCAGCACAGAATCTTGAATGTGTCACTTCATCTTAATGTTGCTTTTCGCTATTACCATGATAACTAAATGGAGCTTCCAAACTCAAAGGCAGTATATCTCCGAGTGCTAGACGATACAAAGCAAGAAACATGGAAGTGCTGTTGCCCATTTGAGACTTTTATTTCCCAAGATACCTGGCTGACTGCTGATGAGGCCAGAAAGGTGGCCTGCGTGGACCTTTAGTCAGGTTCAGTCCATCTTGCTCCAAAGTTCATATAAGGTGTGTTCATTGGTTTGTTCATTGCACAAACCAGCCCCCTTTTGCCTGCCCATTTTCTCATCAAATACGTTGTTAGCTAGGAACTTTTTGCGGATGTTTTTCCCAAAGATGGTATCTTCACCTGGCTGGGCCACCTGGGCTTTGCTGATCTCATCAGCCATCTCTGCACTGCACTGTTAAGCCCCTACTGCTTTCCACAGCCTGCTCTTCACCTCTTCAGTGCTCTGCCGATCAGGCTTTCTTGGGTAAGCAAGTGAGCTGCCAGTTAGTGGAATGCACCTCTCTAGCATCCACCCTATTGACTTCCTCTCTTGTCCATCATTCTTTTCCTGCCTTTCTCCCCCTCTTCCAACCAGAGCAAATCAAGCATAGATGTGGCTGCCCGGCATGTGCCCACTGCAGTATTAGATACTGAGCTACTGTTTAAGGTGTAGAAAATAAATCAAGCAAACCATAAATTGCTGTGGTGCTTTCTTTAATTTTTTTCCAAAATATATGGTGATTGTGTGCCACACCTGCTGGGCTGGCCATCCTGGCTCTAAGGTCTTCCTGTGATCTAGTTGAGCTTTTCTGTAAGGTACAAATGCTCAGGACTGGAAAAATACATTGGGATTTTGGTGCTGGCAAAGCATTTTTGGCATCAGCAGATTCCCTGAATATTAGGCCCATCTTAGATTGGATGACCTTTCATCAATTAAATGGTTGTGATGCTTTTTAAAAGATACTGAAACTTGAGGATTTTATCCACAACTTGTGAAATCTGCCTGCCTCTTAATGTTACTTTCTCGCCTTAGATTCAAACTTTTCTACGAATATCTAACAGTTTTGTTCCACCTCTACCTCCCCCATAAAAATTGTGGGACACGGATGCATGCCAGTTTCCTGTTGCTTAAACCATAAGGGTGGGAAATGTTATTTAATAAAACGATCCTTGCCAGGTAAATTCTTCAACTCAAATTTAAATTTACTGTTTCTGCAAACTATTTTTTGGTGCGTGTACTACAGGAGGCTGCTATGCAGCCAATGCATGCTTACCTATTTTTATTTATATTCCACACCTTCCATCTTATTGAAGGTCCCATCAGGGCAACTAACAACCAATGCAAAAACATAATATAAAATTAAGAATGTAACTCAAGGTATATTAAGCTGAATTTCAGAGCTAGGAACATAAGCAAAACTTAAAGGAGGAAAAGGAACAGGCAGCAAAACTAAATCAATTGAAGATGAAACAAAACAAATACGTAAAGAGCAGAAATGACTGCCAATCATACCTTCCAGTGGAGGAAATTCCACAACCCACTACCAAGAAGTCCTTCATCCTCACCAACTGTACCTCTGTAGGAGATAGGGTACATAGCAAAGCTTTTGATGTTACTGGGGCATGTAAGGCATTTCTAGAGCCAGGATGGTGTACTGCATTGGTTCTCAAGCCTTTTAGCACAAGGACGCACTTCTTAGAATGACAATCTGTCTGGGTCCCACAGGAAGTGATGTCATGGCTGGCAGTACCATTGTTGCGATGCCAGAGCTTGCTGCTTTTCTGAGAATGCTGCAATAAGTTTGGTTATTTCTCAGCCATTTTCCAACAGCAAAGTGAAAGAAAGAAAAAAGGCCTGTTTACAGCCTTGACACAAGCAAAAGAATCACGCAGCCTTCCCCCTTTCCAACATCCCATCTTTTCATATTTTCAATATGGCTGTCCTAGGTGCTTTGCAACCCACCTGAAGTTGGCTCGCCACCCACTGGTGGGTCCTAACCCACAGTTTGGGAATCACGGGTGGAGTGATTCTGAAGTCAGACCTGGAAGATCCAGGTTCAAATACCTGTTCAGTCACTATCTCTCAGCCTTACCTACCTCACGGGGTTGTTGTGAGAGGGAAAAAATGGCGGAGGAACTATATATTTCCCACTGAACTCCTTGGAGGAAGGGTGGTATAAAAATGTGGAAAAAAATGATGGGGCCAGATCTGTCTCCTTTAGGAAGAAGACACCCTAAAAAGCTACCTCCAAGCTGGGTGGCTATAGCAAGAAAAAACTGCTTCCAAATAAGTGATCAAATAGGAAATCACTGCAAAAGCTGGTTATAAATTATTGTTACCGGTGTAAGTGGGCAAGCCAAGTTAAAAAGTATTTTTGTGACTTTAACTTTTGTGGGCTTGGAAGTCTGCTCTAAATTCCCTTAAAAACGTGCTCACTGTCTCAAGGTGTGTTTTTAAAATTTTATTTTAGACATTAGTTTCAGGTTCCATGAGTAGGGATGTTTGTTTCCAGTGAGTAAGATACGATTACAGCCTAAATCGTACTGGACACAATGGGCTTTTGAATAAAATAACACTGTTTTTACACATCTCTATTCATGAGTTAATAGCCAAGTTGTAACAAATTTATGGCCCTGTATGATTAGTCTTGTATAGCAGGTTGTATTGACTTGAACCTAGGTTCAGTTTGGACTAAATTTTGTTTCATCTACTTTTTAAAAGCTGTGCTTGGATGTAATATTTGGCAAACTAGACCTTGGAGAAATTTTATCCTTGGAGTAAATCCCCATTACTTCCAATCCTAACCTGTGCAGGAACAGGCAGGCCATCTGGCCTGCGCTGCACCCTATGCAAGGTAGGAGGCATTTGGAGCTCACTGCGGGGCAAGGGGACAGTTGTCCCCTTACCCTGGGGTAAGCTTCAGGCAGTCCAATGGAGCTGCTCGGACCTGTGCTTGTTAAATAGCAGGCACAGGTCCAAGCGGTCCAGATCAGTGCCCTTGGGACAGGGGTTAGGCCAGATCCTGGCTCTTCCCCCTCCCTGACCCACCCACCTGCAGAGCAGTCACTCCCCTCCCTCCTGCCTACCATAGCCCCCACGCTGGCCAAACATGGCCAGCATGGGTGCAGCTTACCTGCAGCCATCCACCACAAGCCTGGGTTGGCACGAGTCCAAGTGCTGACCCAGCACCTCTTAGGCTGATGCCTTACAGCACATTTGCAAAGCCCCTGGTCCGACGCAAGCAGCATGCGTTAGCCCAAGGGCACAGTTGTATTGCTTCCTAAAATTATACACCACTCAAAGGTAGGAATCAACAACTAGCGTTCTCTGCCCGCCTGCCCCCAAATTGTGTCCTCTTAAAAGAATACCAGCTGGTACCACAGGGCTTGTAATGCAAGCCTCTTATAAATGTAGTTATTCACAAGGTCATAGGTAGCAGGCCTTTGATTCTTCGTGACCCTACAAAATACCAGTACCACCAATCTGGCATCAGACAGGTCAGTTGAGTTCAAAAACAGTTTCTGGTGTGTTGGGAGCAGCTCTGCCCTTTATGGAAAAATAATGCAAAAGCCTTGCAATGTACCCAAAGAAAGGGTGTGTGTGTGTGAATCCTTTGTTTCTCTTCCCTGCCCTATGCTATTTGCTTCATCCACCTACAGATTCATTTGCCCCAGGAGGAAAAGGTCTAGAGATAATTACCCACTCCCAAGGCTAAAGAAAGAGCACCCCACTACTATATTTCTTATTATATTGCATCATTGTATGGATTTTTATTGTAAGCTGCTGTGGAAGCCAGTCATTTTCTTTTCTTTACCTATTGAGATCTTTTTAAAAAAACCTGGCAGTGACAAATAACTGTTTCTGAACCCCACTTTACAAAGAATGTGGTGCAAGTGCATGTGTTTATAGATTTTTGAAATGGTCTTTGTCATCTGAGTAAAAATTTGAAAGCACTAACAGCTTTTCTGTGTTCATGGCCATTTTATGTAAATGCTATATTTACATGACCTACTTCATTTATTTCCCATCTCTTCTGGTTTCTGATGTTTAGGACAGATACTATTTGGGGGAACCTAAACCCCAGAGGCAGGATTCCCGTAGTTTGTTGCAAGATACCATCAGTTTCCATAACATGGGTGTAGAAGACAGCTATGGTAAGTATAGGTCCAATCTTTTTATACACTTATTTGACTCAGCACTGATGGCTGCTGCAGATAAGACCCTGCTGATCTCTGGAGAAGGGGGGGACACCCATTTGTGTTCTTAAAAACTGCTTCTCTAGGCCAGAAGCAGAAGATTATTAGAACTTATATTTTCAGCTCGCTGTGAGACCGTCTCTTGCTGAAGAATGTAATGCAAAAGTGATTAATCACTTTCACTTTCCATTCCTCAGTGAGAGGGGGTTACTTGTCCCAGAGCGAGACAAAACTAGTTCTAATTGACTGCCTAATTGACTTGTGCTTTTTTAAAATACGGATTTTGGTATCGGCAGCGAGTCCCAGACCTAAACCCCAGCAGATACTGATACACTACTATATTGATTATTGTATTTGTATTTTTGCATTCTAAATCTTTAGAATGGTGAGAAGTAGAGGCACACACTTCCCGCATTTTGTTATTTTTGTAACAAATCTAAACATCCCTAACACTTCTAACTTTCCATCAATGGTTCATCATTGGTATAGGGTCAACTATGATTATTCCAATCAAGGTATCCAGTAATCTCATCTATTGCAGTCACTGTAAGGGGTGTATTCAGTTATTGCATGGTGTGCACCCAGTGGTGGTGCATGTATGAACTGACACCTGCAGGCTCACATTCATAGAGAATATAGATCACATTCCTGTGAAGATGCAGTTCCATAACCTTGGACTCAGTCAGGTGGGTATTGGAGGAATTTTTTCAGAGGTCCTGCTTTAGGACCCAATTATCATCTTCCTAGGTTGGCACCAATTTGGGTTTGTTAAGTCTTCCATGCACACTTCTGTTCCATGGGGAGGTGCTTTCATGTTAGCTGTCACCCCCCTCCCTTTTTTTATGGGCTCTAGGCATCTTTCCCAGTAAGGTTTTTTCCAGGCACAAAGTTGACCCTAATCACCTGGCCCCTTTTTAGGTGCTGGATTGACGGGATTGTTCAGAAGCATGCAATGCTTTCTTACAAAGCCTGCAATGCCAAAAATCTGCAACATAGATATAGTTTGTATGATTTTAATTGTAAAAGGGAAGGGCAGGATAAAAAATTTTAAATAAACTTTTGGTTGCCTGCAGTGTAATTTGCAGGAGAAATTCTGCATTAAATGATTTATGTTTAAGTTGAGCACCAGTTCCCAAAGTCTTCCTCTGACATTGGGACTGCTGTAAATATTCGTGGAAGGCGGGGATTGGGGCTGAAGAGGATGTCCTGACGGCGTGGCAGCTATCATGGCTCTGCAGCAAGGAGGTTAGATGGACTGGAGTCGGCATGTTGTGATTTTCTTGAAGCTTCCGGGGCACACAAATATGGCTGACTCAGATCTTTCCCGCCAATGAGGATTGCCGCGAATTCACGAATAAAAATCTTCCTGCACGTGTGTAAAATATCAACTTTTTAAATCATGCCTGCGTGTTCTGCATACGGGTGTGCGAATCGCTTTATGAAAAATGGGATTTAATTTCCACGGAAAGGTTCATGTATTCACATTACATCGGTATGTAATATTTCCCCCCTCCTTTCCCCCCCTTCCCGTTTACACGTTTTTTCCCGCCTTCCATTTTCCACTATAATATTTTTGAAATTCTGAACATTAACAGAATTTGTTTTGGGGGGGGGGTGAGTGTAGAAGTTTAAAAAAATACTCTTAATAGCCTAGAAGTAAAAAAGAATTCCTCTCATATTGACAACTACTTGTGCCATGAAGAGATTTTAATGTAATTTTCCTATATATTTATCTGATTTTTGCCCACCCTCCCCTTTTTTTCTTTCCTTCCCGTTCACACGTTATTCCTGCTTGTGTAGATTTCAAAAAATAAGTCTGTCAAAACAGTGCAATCAGAGTTTGAATGGACAGCAAGCGGCATTTCGTCCGGTGTGTTCAGTAATATAATTACGCGGAATTAAACCTTGGAATTGCATATTAACTCATAATTAGGTTACCAATGATGTTTCTACACGATCACACGTTATTAGTTTGGTAAGTTTTTACTTCAGGAGTAAATTATTAAGTGCTAAACATCACGCGAAAAGCAATCTGAAATGCTTGGAATAAAGATTGTTTGGGGCACACAAACATGGCCGCTAAGCCCGCCCCCTGGCTTCACTCGATTCCTATCAATTTAACAGGTATGCCGACTCCAGTCCATCTAACCTTCTTGCTCTGCAGGCACCCACGCCCTTTTAATGTGCCTGGTGGGTCAGGGGGGCCTTGGGAGGGTTGGGGAGCCCCACACCCTCCTCTGCTGGTCTCTCTGAAGGCAAAAAAACGTGCACGTCTGGTTTGTGAATGAAACCTGGAAGCCCGCATTTATGCTTACCTTCAGGGAGACCCATAGAGGGAGTTGTGGGCCTCCCCAACCCTCCTGAAGGCCACCCCAACCACCAGGTACGTGAAAAGGGCACAGTTCTGCAATTCCTTTGGCACTGCCAGGACCCCTGAAACTGGGCCACTCCTCTTAGGGAGGAATGGCCTAGTTTTGCTTCCCAATGGTGGGTCGTGACCCACAGATTGGGAAGCACTGAAACACATTTAATGTGTTGTATTCCAGCTACACAACGTCTGGCACTTGGTATATGCTCTTGCCAAATCTCTGATTCTTTGTCAGGCAATATGATGGTGGATGAAACGTGATGGTGGAAATTTACATAGAAGAAAAAGGAGTGAAGTGCGGTGGCTGTGCTGAGTGAAGTACCAACTCTAGACATGTTAAAGGCACACATGGGCCTTGGTCTGGTTTTTAACATACATAAGACTAAAGTCAGAGGTCCTTGCATAACCATGAAAACTAGAAACGTCATTATTTTGTTTTCTGAAACAACTGAATAAAAATTTCAGGATGGATCCATGTAGCACAGACTAGCCATGCAGCTCCTTCTTTGTGTAAAGACACCCTCAGACCATGGCCGCTTGTCTTATGAGAGTACTTAGGACAATGTACCAGTTTCTCGTGAATTTCCTTGAATCTCTTTTAGTTGGACAGTCTGATTGAGGAACTTTAGGGACTTGGTTCCTCTGTTTCATAAATCAGCTCATTAACATCCACAATGCTATCTTGCACTGCTGACTACATTTTTATTTATTTAGTTTCCTAATTGCCAAAATCTTTTGAGTGAATTTCATTAGCTAGACCCAAAAAAAAGCTAGACCCCCCAAAAAGCTATCAATTCGCAGCTTCCCCTACCTGCAAAATTAGAAGTAATTTGGGGGATATAGGAATACTGAGAAATGATAGCTTTTTTTTTTAAATAGATTTAAGTCCAATATGATCATGTCTCCACATTTTGATTGTAGAAAGAATACGTTTTAGGTCTAATGGTTGTCTGAGTCTTTATTTTTCTCTTTTTCAGTTGATTCATTGGATCCTGAGAAACTAGTGCAGTGTCCATATGACAAGAATCATCAAATCAGAGCATGTAGGTTCCCTTACCATCTTGTCAAATGTCGTAAGGTAAGGTGTGAAACAGTGAATGTTGAATTTGTATGATACGTACCTTGTCTGTTACCAAAATACGTTCATATTGTCTTAAGGTGTGACAGCTGCAAGATCTTCTTTCCAGTTCATGCAAGATGCGTTTTAGCAAGAACGTTTCATTTATTCTGCTGGTACTCAAATGAAAGTTATGTGATTTAGTGTGTCTATGTACAGGTGACCCCAGCAAAACCTATCTGGTCCGATCGTACCTGAATCATCCCAAATGAAAATAAAGGATTATTAAATTTATTTTTGAACTTCAAATAATTTTTGATCAGGTTCAGTGGAAAGGCACTTGAGGCATTCAAAATGGTGCGTAGAACATAGTCATAATAAAACAATGTCAAATTAAATTTCAACATATAGAAAGAGCTAGTACAGATAACTGAAGAAAACAATACGAGGTTGGCAACCCAAAAAAAGTTTATGCCAAACCATTTGCCTGATGAAAAGGAGACTGGTGTATAAATTAGCCAAAAGATAGTTTTGGAAGGGGCCTCACAGGGGGAGCAAGTTCTGCAGCCTGGGTGCAGCTACAGAAAAGGATCATTTCTGAATCCCTGTTAGCTTCACCTTGACCAACAAAGAAGCCCAAACCATAGCCTCCCTAGATCAGTGAGATGGGCAGGTTCATATGTAGTAAGGCATAGGTACCACAGATTCAAGCCAGTTCATTCAGTTCCAGATAGGCAGCAAAGTCCATAAAGGCACTTAAAATGTAAAATCTTTAAAAGTTCAAGGCTTTTTTCTTTTAAGCAGAGTGCTTAGGAATTTCTTATTAACATGAGTGCTATCAGTAATTCTTACTGACCTTGAAGGTTGCCAGGTTATGGCAAGAAGGTGGAATGCCTTTTGGGGACACTTCTTGTTTGGTGCAGCAATTATTTCTGTACCTGGCAGTGGTATGAATGTAGCAGTAAGGCCATTTTTCTGTTATTGCTAACAGTGTTTTCATCTGTTGAAACTGCAGTCTGGGAGCAACATAGACGTAATCTTACATTGATATGCAATGATTGCTTCCTTGACTTGTACTGATTAGAACAGTGATGGTGAACCTATGACATGCATGTCAAAGGTGACACAATGTTTGGGTGGCACGCCAGCATTCACAACACCCAACAATTGAGGTTTTTTTGTAATGGTTTGGTCTTTATATAATGGATAAAAGGGGCGTGGTAGTGCTGCAGGTTACATAGCTGAGCTGTTGAGCTTTCTGACCAGAAGGTTGGCAGTTTGAGACCATGCAATGGAGTGAGCTCCCGTTGTTTGTCCCAGCTCCTTCCAACCTAGCAGTTCGAAAGCACGTAAAAATGCGAGTTGATAAATAGGTACCACTTAGATGGAAAGGTAACGGCCTGCCGTGTGCCTCAGCGTATAGTCATACTGGCCACATGACCACAGAAATTTGTTCTCAGACAAACGCTGGCTCTTTGGCTTAGCAACGGAGATGAGCACCGCCCCCTAGAGTCGGTCACGACTAGACCATTTGGTCACGGGGAACGTTTACCTTTATACTGTATAATGGATAACCCCACACATCATTGGACTATATTTTAACTAAATGAATATGTAAGTAATTGTTTTTCTTTTTGGGGGGGGAGGAGTGACACACTGGCAGAGTCAAGTTAGGCATTTATGACATGGAAAACCCAAAAGGTTAGCCATCCCTGGGCTAGAACATAGCATCTTTACTAAATGGTATAGCTACCTTTCATTCTTTGGCTAATTATAATGAGGCTGGTTTTAGCCAGAGTGTAACTCTAAAGAGCCTTCCAAACATACAGACTGCATTCGTCTTCCCATGAGTAGGTTATCATGGCTGTATGCTACCTCCAGATTCAGCGTACCAGTTGCTGGGGGATAATGGCTAGAAGTGGAGTATTGTGTTCATCTTCTGTTTATGGGCTTCCCAGTAGCATCTGATTGTTCACTATGGGAAATGGGATGCTGAACTACATGTGCCTGTTTGATCCAGTGGGGCTCCAGTGGGAACATTTGATCCATGTTCTTATAGTTGCATGGAGGCAGGTTTGAAGTTCTTGCTACTGACACATGCCCCAGCATTTGAGCCTTTTGGGTATAATAAGGGCATGCAGTGCATTCTTTAAGCTTGCATAGCATTGTACACTGCTCACACATGATACACCACAGCTGTTGCTATACCTCCACAACTGCAAAACAAGACTGACCCAAACCACATATATGTTGAACCTCATGCTAGTAGAGCAGAATTCTGATGTGGAGGGAGGAGGTTTACTTCTTAAAAGCCTACATGTGTCTGACTTACAGTTGCTTTGTCCGTTTGCATGAAATACAATGTACATTTTTTGGATATCACATCTCAACTTTAAATAAAATCTGTGGATCAAGGCTTGCATTCAAGTCGGTGAGGGATGACTGTGGACGTTGTGGCAGAGAGAGTGTTTGTCTTTCTAGAACCATCCGGATTTGGTGCAAAAACTAGTCACGTGCCCATTTAATGCCCGTCATCAGGTCCCAAGAACAGAGATCACCCAACACATTTCAAGCTGTGATGACAAAAGATGCATTGAGCAAGATATTGGTAAGAAACTTGTCTCTGACTGTTGGCAGCTGTGAGGACCTATGCTGTTAGCATTTCCAAAAGATGGTTGAATGATTTCTCTATAGTTGTCTAACAGTCCTTTCAGAATCTATTACCAACCTAGTAGTTCTCCCCTGGAGTGGCATAGATGAAATAATTCTTTCACATTCTCCTTCCCCCAGAGAGCTTGCAAGCTCTCCGAACACCTGGTTTCATAAACCAGTGACGTTTATCATTGAAGGCGATACCATAAATTATGTACATTCAGGTGAAAGCTTGGCAGTTTGGGTATTATCAGCAGAAAGGGTGATGGTTATGAAAAGCTTGGGTCATTTGTGTTACTTATTCAGATCTGGAGTGAAGCAGTTGGGTAAAAAATGTACACGTATCCTTTGATTAAGTACATGAAGTTCAGTTCAGTTCTTAGCCACCAAGCATGTACGTGTATAACGAACCCCAAGTTGGGAAGCCAAACATGAGCTTAGGCTTAGATGTGATTATCTCCAGAAGTTAGATGCTTCATTTAGGGCGCAATCCAAAGTGCATAAAGCATGTTTGCACCATGTTTTGGAGGGTTAGGCCAGTGCACAGATGTGTGCTGGCCTAGCTGCAGTGAGTCTTTGGCCCGGAGGTCCGAAGGTGAGGCTGGCACAGGGACTCCAGGAGGCGGAACAGGGCTGGGGAAGAGTTGAACAGGGCAGAGGGAGAGCAGAGAGTGGGTGGGCCTATGGGCATGCAGGCCCGTGGAGGGGCCTCTTTCCCCAGCCTGGGCAGCCCCAAATTTGGCTGCTCATAGTTGCGCCGCCAATTTGGGGGGTGCAGCTCTGAATAGCTCCAACTGGGCCACTGCACGTTACATGGGGGAGGAGAATAGTTTTCACTTTTTGCTGCTATTTGCACGGCAGAAGCTCTGAACCCCGGGCTGCATACGGAGCAGTCGTTTCTGCCTGCCTTTTCCAGCCCAGGGTTTGGATTGCTCTGCCAGAGTGCTTTCTTTCTTCAACAGTTCTCCCATCATATGTATGAGTTCATCTTTGCTTAATTATTTTTTTAAAATGTACATTTATGTGTTACTGATCTTGGCTAATTTTCATGTTAGATTATAGTACTTTTGGGTTATCCACACGCTAGATGTCTGGTTACTTCTCCAGCAGGTATTTTCCTTCTGGTTCTGCAAAAAAAAAAGCACAAAATAACTGAGCTGATTGGCTATCTTACTGACTGGCTAATCTTTAAGATGCTGGAAGATGCTTCTTAAATGTCACAACCTTCTTGTTCAGACATACAGTAGGTGCACAGAGCCTGAGCAAAAACTAGAAATTTTGATTCAACTAAACCAAAATTAGTTTTTTCCTTTCCAGCTCAAAGAAACAAGAATGAAATAGGCAGTGGCAATGACGTTACAAGTGGGAATGTTCAAAAGCTTCTAAATCTAAAAAAGAGAATTGAAAATTTACTTTTTGGGGTTATGTGAGAAAATGTTCCTTGCTTCATTTCTCTTGCCAGTGGGGGTGTTGAAATTCTCTGAGAAAAAAGAAAGCCATTTTGTTTGGATGATAATGTGTCTGTTTTGCCCTTCTGTATGATGTTTGCATGCATCAAGTACATTTTTTGGACTTGAAAATTGCTCTCAGAATGGGGTTTGCAAGCAGTGAGAACATTTCAGGCAACTCTTAACTGAGGGTTGTGAAAATGGTTGTCCCTTCTTGGACACTAAATAAGGCTGCTTAGTATGTTGGGTGGATGAATGGGTTCATATCAATTTGTCATCATGTTTCCAAACAAAAAGACTTGTAGAGGCTCCAGAAAATGCGTGCCCAACGACTTGCATAATATTCCATAAAATGCTTTTTTCTCATAATCATCTTTTTTAGCAAGCCAGTTAGGTAGCCCCAGAAGAGAAATTAATATGGTAAGCACATGGCAGTCGCCTCCTTGTGAAGAGGACTGGGATAAAGGTGAGCTTTGTGGCAGGTATTCTGATAAAAAGCTACAAGATGAAGAGCCTTCCCCTTTATTTTTTCCACACTTTTTAATTTAATAACATGATATTAGTAATACAATGTGTAATCCATGAGAGCAAAAGAGGAAAAATGAATTCAAAGTAATATGAATATCTTAAAAAGGCTTCCAAATACCATGAAATTTGTTGATACAAAATTCTCCTCTATATGAAACAAATTTGGCTCCTCTTCCGAGGTGGATGGACTTAGGATCCATATGGATCAATACAGTGGGAGCCCCATCTATTATATCATCAGCTAGATTCTTATGGATTAATTTGGCTAGGAAATATAGATTTGATCCACACACACATGCTAAGTCCACACTTGAGCTAATCCTAAATTAAAAATTGGTGAGAAGCCCTTTACCAAACTGAACAGTAAATACGAATTACCATCTTCAGCTGAATGGCAATATTTGCAATTGCAGCATTTGTTAAGTGAGAAAATTTGGCCCAGCAGCAATATCAGCATCTCAGATACCTTTGATTTAGAAACGTTAATAGAATCCAGTAAGAATAGGAAGCCTACAATATTGTCTAATGTTGAATAAATATGACCTTCATAGTCTTCGAAATAAGTGGAATGAAGAGCTGGAATACTCAATTTCAGACAATCAATGAAAAAGTGTGTTAGCATTCATAATTAGTAATTAGTGTGTGTTAGCTTTTAATTGTTGACAGGCTGGCTGGCTGGTTTGTTATAATTTATACCTAATGATCCACAGGGCTTGTTGTTTTTAAATTCTATTGCTTTGTTTTAATTTTGTTTTATTGTATTGTTTTAATATTGTTTTTAAATTGTTTTTTAATGTTAAATTTTATATTTGTATGCTGTAATGCCGCCTTGGGTGCCTTCGGGCAAAAAGGCGGGATAGAAATCCAATTAATAATAATAATTAAAATATCAATGGACTTCAAGCTACAGTTGATCCAACAAAAAATTCTCTTTAGAGTCTAGTGGACCCCTAAACATTTATATGGTAAGGGACTTATTAAGGATCCAAATTGTTGACATTGTGAATATTATGCACCTTTTGGCATATATTCTGGTCTTGTGCTATGTTACAATCTTGGATACAGGTCATCAGTTAATCAGGTTTGAGCACAATATCGTTTGTACATATGTACGTTCTTCTGAACTACTTAACAACGTTGTGGAAGCTTTCTGAAGGACAACAAAGGTGGACTCTCTGTGCCCTGAAAGTTGCAAAAAGACTTAAATCTTGGAAGGACAAATGCCCACCTACCATCTCGCAGTGGAAGGAGGATCTCATGGCTCTGTCTTTATTTGAATCTGAGCTTTCCTCTTTCGAAACTGGGTAATTTCTAACATGAACATATACTGCTACCAGCAGTATTTGTTTTTCTTCTGTTCTTTTTTTCCTTCTATTATTGTCTACCATTTATTTTATGAACAGCTTATAATTAAAGGATATGTTAATATTTCTAAGTTAAATTAGAAATTTCAGCTTGGTTCTTTTACAACCAACACTACATTAATTATAAATACTCTGGTAAAATGCAGGGGTTTGTATGTATTTCCACATTTCTTATTTGCCCCAAAAGCAATTATTTTCATACCATTCTCTTTGCCTTGGCAGATCTAAGCAACCAATCAAGTTCTGTCTTCATTTGGGGCCAAAGCCGCACTGAGCTAAACAGGTTGGTTTATTTTGCTTACCACTGCTTAAGCCAGTGTTCTTCAGCCTTGGGGTCAGGACGCCAATGGGGTTGTGAAACCTCAGTTGTGGGGTCGTGGCAACTTACAGGAATGGAAAAGCTTGAAGAGCACCACCAGGTAGGTATCTGGTACCTCTTCAGGTACCAGGAGATGCTCAGTCTCAGTCCTGCTCAGTTTCTTAGAAATTGTGCTAAAATAGCTTCAATAGTGCCAGGCCTTTTTCTTCTTATGCATATGGAAAAGCAATTCTCAGAACGTATTGGAGATTTGTTTAAAATAATGAATGGGGAGAACCCCCTAAGTTCAGATATGTTAGCATCAGTTGTTGGCTCAGGTTCAACATAGGAAGAAAGATTTTTGTCATATGGATTGGCTGACGAGGTTAGTTGGGAATACTAGGTATGTCCACCAGCAGCACAATGTTGTCTCAGGAACAAAATCTAGCCAGGAGACTGCAGTGAGCCATGCTTGGTCTCCAAGCTCTCAATTGGGCGTTTTTATTGATGCCTTTCACAGAAGGAGACCCTACCCTCTGGTATGAACAGTTACAATGACTTCTTTTAGTTGATAGTGCAAATGATGCTAGAATTTGCACTGAAGCCATGGCTGCCATTCCTTACAACCCCTCCAAGCAGGAAGCTCCTGTAAAGCACTCCAATATGCAACAGGTTTTACTACAAAGGATTATCCTAACATCCCTTGGGATCAGATTATAACTCATATCAGAAGATCATTCACTGTGCCCTGAATTCCTAACTTCAAGTTGTCCAGCACAAGGAAAGTAGACACATTCAAGAAAAAGCAACAGCAATTCTTTATCCTGCAACCCAACTTTCAGATCAAGCTTTTCAGAGAGAAGCATTCTGTAGGCCTTCTTGGAGTCATAGGTCTGCAAGCCCATGAGGTATATGATCTGATAGTGGATACAATCTACCAAGGCTTTACCCCAATAAGCTTTGGCTCTCAATAGAATAGGAAAGAGGGGGGGGGGAACGGAAAGGGATTGTGCATGCTAGCCGCTAGGTGCTATCAACCTGAGTCAACATGCAGCCGGGTGGCAGTCCCTCTCTTGACCCCAATGGGGGGACATTGGACAAAAGACTGTTTCAGTCTTGCTTGCAAGGGAGGAAGAGAGGAACTACTTTGTCAAAATCTGCATATGGCTCAGAATTTTCTTGTCCAATCAAGATGCATGGTGAAGCTGGATGGAAAGATCTGGTGCTTCCTCCTAGCAATCAGCTTTAGGACAAGCTTATCCTTGTTTTGCAAACTAGTAGTCTTTGTAGCTGGTTACCAGTAATGAGGTGGCTGCTGAAGTTCCCAACTCTTGATGGATTGTAGTAGGAAAAGTCCTTCATGACCACCCCTGGGCATTGCTTCAGTTGCAGTGCTGAAAGATGTTATCTCTTGGCCCTTGATTAAAAAGGGTGCTTAATCTTGTCATGAGCCATCACAAATAACTTGGTCTGCAGTCAAGTTTAGTGCTTGATGATGAAAATAATCTGCTCACCTGCAAAGCATAATCACAATTTAAGGATTGGAAATGAAGTGTAATGTCTAATCATCATTGCCATCTCAGTCTTGTAAATTGAGCGCTTCCTCCCTATTACCTGTGGACAAGCAATAAGCAGCTTTCATTTGTGTCCCGTTTTAAGCTCACTAAGGGCTCAGCTGGAACATGTTTCAAGACCATACTGTTTTAACTTGTAATATTTAGTGCTGCAAAGCTTTTTCCTTCACTATGCCCACATGCTTAGGTTACTGAAAGATGATTCTAGAGAGTTGATACCCTATAGTTGTAGGTCATGATCACATGACCTGAATGATCTGCAAGTTCAGTTATGGGTTAATTTAAGTTATCTCAAGGAAGATCAGACAAACCTGAAAACCCACATGGAAATGGGCATTTGGCAAGGAATAACTGCATGTTTGGAAGCAAAACTTTTCCTTGCCCTTCATGTTTTTCTTCATCCTTTCTCAATGATTCACAGACTGAGCTGTGGCTCTCCAAGGAGCTGTGGAAACTAGTAAGGGAGCCACAGAATCCTTAAACCTGCCACTCTATGCAATGTAATGTAGTCCTGATGCTGATTGTAACCCTACTGCAGCCAATAGCTCAGTAGGTAAATGGAGCTGCCAGTTGAATATATTTGGGAGCCACTGCTTTTCCTTAAAGGGCAGCTGTCTTCACTCCCTTGTGGCAAGTAGGAGAATCAGTAATGAAGGTAGTTCTGGTCCTTTTGATCTGTCCCAGGTGGTTGGGAGCAAGGGGAGGGGAAATCCCCTTCAGGACAGCCAACAGAGTGCTTGTTGTCAGCACTTCAGTCTTCTTCTCTCTGGGGGAAGAGGGGAGAGCATTTCATGGGTGTTGCCATTTGTATTTCCCTGTGCTTGCCTACTCAGAAGTAAGTCTCACTGTATTCAGTGGTGCTTTCTCCCCAGAAAGTATGCATAGGATTGCAGCCCAAGTTGCATGACAAGAGGCTCACAGTTTTTCTTGCAAACTGCCACTTCTTTGTGTGCCTGAGGGCCCAGTCCAACTTCCCAGCACTGGTGCAGCAACAAGGTAAGGGAACAAATGTTTTCTTGCCCTAAGGAAGCCTCTGTGACTGCCCTACCACCACAGGATGCAGCGCATACCCCATTGGTGGCATAGCTGCGTTAGTGCTAGAAAGTTGGATAGGATTAGACCCTCAGACTCCTTACTGAAACTGCAGGCATTAAACACAGATTCCCTCCATTAGTTCAAAACACTTTTCGGGCTTTACTGTTGCCTGCAAGGGAAAAGGGGTGGAAACGATCAAGCCTGAGTATTCCAGCATAGGGCTTTTTGGTAGCCTGAATTTATATATAACTACTAGCTTTTTGTTACCCGGCGTTGCCCGGGTAACAAAATGATCTTCCACAGTTTATGCATTTTGCACCCCTTCTTGCCCCCCCCCCACGCCGACGGGGGCCGAACCCGGACTCCAACTGCGTCG